>VKOC01000725.1:0-214532 GCA_009364415.1 Spea multiplicata
ATATGAAAGCTGGAGACGCCACTGATCAAGAGAAATGTATTTTTCCATAATTATATTTACCAGAATTAACTCTTAAAGCTGACTTGCAGATGGATTAACAACACGGCGCCCCTACATCCCTGCTCTTATCTCCAAACACTCTCCTAACCGACCTCTTCGTCCTTCTTCTGCGGCCATCACACTCTTCACACTCGTGTCTTCTAGAGTTTACCCGCGCTGTACATATTCCCTGATATTCCTTACCCGTCCCGTTCGTCTCACTTCTACTTACTCAGTCTTCAAACTCTCACTAAAACACACTTGTTCAGAGAAGCATACAAGATATCTTCTTAATGCCCTCAACCAGCGTCCTGAAGACCCTTCGTCCTCTCCACCTTCAAGATGTCCAGGTCACTCACATTTACCTTATATTTACTAAATTTTGTCAACTTTAAAGTAATTGTTAATTTTCACTGTCCCTGTGTTGTAACAGCGCTACGGAACCTGTGCAGCTCTATCTTCCGACGTTGGCCTTTCCACATTCACTGCTGACTCAGCTATTGTATTTACAAAAGTGATTCATTTTAAATATCTGAGTATTTTTGCAAAACAAAAATATTAGTAGTTAGTTTTTAAAATTCCATATTTCACATCGCCTTCAGAAAACACGTCCTTACCAGCTGAGAATGGCAGGAATGCTTCATTCTTTACAAAATTTCCCTTAGAGTCAAGAAAATGTTGAGGGTAAAACTCCTCTGGTTTCTCAAAATAAGCCTTATCGTGCAGCACGGATGTCAGGAGTGGGATGATGTAGGTCCCCTAAAAACACATTAATTAATTATTTCACATTTCTTCCTCTTCAGAATTCTCTAGCAAAAAAAAAAAGTCTGAATAAATCTCAAGAAATGACCTGTAATCTATAAAAAAAATTAATTAATTAAATTCCTGGTAAGGCCCTTGACTGATTTTTTAAAAAATGTTTCATTATTACTATATATTTCTCTAGGCCCAGAAACCCATGTGATTATGTGTTTTCTTTTTTTTTTGACTAGTGGATATGCTTAAAATGAGGGGAAAAAAACTACAAAAAAGTGAAAAGAAAAAAGATTAAAAAAACCCCTATTTTTTCAGTATTGCAGTAGATTCCTTGAGAATATGTGCAGATATATATATAAAAAACCTCGTAATTTGCATTCGGTAATATTGCCTTGCTAAAATAAATGATTTGGGGATGTTATGAGGTCCAAATGTACATTTTTTACAGAGACTGGGCTGAGATAGTCTCTTCACTTTCCATTTTGGAGGCATACCCAACATTTTTGTCATTGGATAACCTTGAAACAAAATTCCTGAAATTAACTGCAACCGAACACTTAAAAAAATTAATTTTCTTTAATGGCAAACAAGTTGGTGCATTTGATTAAAAGCACAAGAAGGAGCCATGATTTGCTGTGGCTTCTCTTCCTGCATGCGGACAGACCAGCAACAGCCTTCCTGTTGTAAACCTCCGTGCAGGACATTTACACACAGGACATACTATTACGTCCTGTGTCCGCAAAAGTAAGCATATGCAGGACTTAGTACCGCAGCACAAAGGGGATGAAATATTTAATTACCTTAGGAATAAAATATCCTCTGAATGTGAAGTTCTGAGAAGCCGCATGTGGGACATTACCGGGAACAATGTCACCAAACCTTTGGATTTCATGAATAACGGCGTCGGTATACGGCATTTGCGTTCTGTGTTCTACTTGAGGCTGGGCAGATCCGATCACTCTGTCTATTTCATCTTGGACCTTTTCTTTAAGTGATAAAAATAAAATATATTAAAATAGGTGCAGTGGCTGGAATTTATTAAGCCTAGTTTATGGGATTATTGATGCATTTCCATCAAGCAGTGCCACATTGTTATTAAAGGTGTGATTTGGTCTTCAGAAACCATTCATAGATAAGGCCACTGCTTTAAGCGCATGTAACTCTTACTCTGAATTTCTGGATATTTCATCATTAGTAGTAGACCCCACCGAAGGGTTGTAGAAGTCGTTTCCATCCCTGCTACAAACAAGTCTCTCACAAGACTTACTAAGTTGTCATTATGGAAAAACACTTGAGGACTGGGCTTTTCCTGAAAAACACACATTATGCATTTTATTAATACAATATTAAAACTCACTAGATTCATCTCTGACACACTTGGTGGATAAAAATACTTTTATATCTGAGCCTAAGACCCTCTAATCTCAAACTATGACCACTTGGTGTAGCATTTTTTTCTCATTTGAAATATACCCCCTGTTCTTTGTTTAGCCCCCTTCATGCATTAAATATTCTCTTAAATACCATCCCTCCAGTCCTTCCCCTTAGTACTCCAGTACAGTCCAGGTCTGACCAGAGATGCATAAAGTAGGATCGCGGCCTCCCTTTTTCTAATAGAAATGCTTCTTGTGATGCGATATAGAATCCTTCTAACATCGCCTACCTGAAAGCCAACAGGAATAATTACCCCCCAAAACTTGAATGAATCCTAAACTCTTCCTTTGGATCTTACGTCCCAAGGTCACAGTAAAAAATTCTAATGGAATTAAAAGCCATGCGTGAGACCAAATAAAGTCTGAGGGCTTAACAGTAGCGAAAGTGTAGATACTCAGAAACTCTAGCTCTCCTTTTCTGGCGGAGTGACTTTATGAAGGTGTGGGCAGGCCCGGACCGGTGGGTCATTGGCTGACAGCACCGCACACTCTCCCGATCAATCACTCCATGGGCAGAGCGGGTGCCGCAGCATGCGGCCAGCGGTTGGGTATGCCTGGTTGCACGCTACATGACCATTAAAGCAGTCCTAAATCCCTGGGTATGGGCCTATAGCCATATGAGGAGACCAGATATGCTCGCTGTGAATGGGGTGGTGCTGGCTCCAGACAACCTTAAGTGAGCAGGAAGTAGGAGGGGAAGTGGGCAGGAAGTAGGAGGGTCCATTGAGCAGCGGGATACTAGGGGAGTCTGATCTCCTTCTGGCCCCCCAGTTTGGCAGCAGGGGGACTGCCGACCCTCATGGACTTGAAGCCTAGTCGGTCTAGGGCAGGATACATCACTGGCTAGAGGGCTTTTCCTTTCATGATGCTGCTTTCTTATGAAAGTGACATAGCCAGCCTTACGTCATGATACAATTAAGAATATAGTACAGTACCTCCTGCTGCTTGACAAGGAAGACGTCAATAAGGTTCCTTTGGTCATTGACATCCAGTTGGTCCTTGTGTTTGGTGAAAGTTTCTTTAATAAAGTCGCGCAGTTCCATGTTATTTTCGAAAACTGTGTTGTGACCTCCGGGAAGCCAGCGTATCACCGACGGAAAAAGGTTGTACAGCTTAAGGAAGGGTAACGAGAAAGGCCATATTTGAGTAAAATGTATTAATACAATTATTAATAAGGGGAAATTAAAATGAATTGACACTGGTTTCATTATTAGGAAATTTTTACTTTCTGAATTATCTGTTTATCTGATAAATTCAAGCAATTGTAGAACAAAAATGTAACCCAGACTTACCAGGGTCATAAGACCAGCAGAAATATTTAAATTTTCATGAATTAACCCCATAAGCCTCAGGAACGTGGGATCCTTGTAATCAAAGCGGTGACCGAGCAGAATGGATACAATGATGTTGGCAACAGACGCATTTATTATCATTGTGTTCTCAAAGGGCTTTCCTTGAATAAGTGAAAAAGACGCATTATTTGAAAAACTCAGAATCCTTAATATAAAGACATATACACGTAAGTATTTACGTTAAGGGGTTAAATGTAACATGAACAAGGCTACAAATGGGGCTTTCCTTCCTAATATAGAAAATAGGTTTATAATGAATTTTCTGACCATAGAGAGTGTAACATTCTTTTGGAGACACTCTTGAAAATTAAAAAATATCCTCCATGATTTGAAGGATACATTTTTAGCGGACCAGTACTAAAGTCCATAAGGAGACCTTACTATGCCACCGTCAAGCCGATGCGGTTGTCCTATTTTTCAAGTAACTCTGCCCCATGTGCAGTTGGGAAGCCAGGTTCTACAATTACAGGAGACCTTGAGAAAGTTTTAAAGGCAAATATAAGTTATTATAGGTACATAGTGCCCCACGGGTTAGTATTGGTGGGGCTTAGTGGTCTAGGGCTGAACCAGGCCAGTGCCTTCAGCCACCTTCCAGCACCTTCCTCATGGAGGATGTCTTCTTCACAATGTGTGCCTTCTCCTGAGCACTAGGACATGAAATCATACGGCTTATGGTGAATATTGATAATTTTGGGGCTATTACTGGGTCAATATGGCCCTTAGTAACAATATCATCATGTGACAAGAGTACAAATAATTTCAGGTCGGCATGGAGACTACTGTCATAAAAAGATGTAGTGCAATGTAACGCAAACACAAAGTAATGGAAACCAAGCCAACGAACCATTGTAGGATCTAAACACCTCCACTAATGAGTTGGATTCTTCATTAATTTTGTCTTCTAGTAGCTTCCTTCCCATTCCAAAATCCCGTAGAGTTGTAAGAGTGAACCTCCTCATCACTTTCCAGTTTTCTCCATTGGAAAAGATTATACCTGAATATATTAAGGACATGATATAATTAGGTCTACCTTATGAAAAGTGGTTTAATAATGAAGATATTACATGGAACATGCGGATTTTAAAATAACATTTATTTCGTATGAAACTTTCTTTGGACAGTTAAATAACTGCAGAGAATATACCCTCCTGACGTGTTTCACACTACTTAGCGTCGCCTTAATCGGTGTAATTTTCATGTCTTTCCCACAACCAAAATATATGATATTTTTATCATGTAACATATATAGCAAAGGATCACCGGAGCTGCTTATAACGTGGACGTTCTAAAAAATAAATTGTGTATTTTTTTAGGTAACTGGGGAGGGTTATGTACGGTATGTATATTACATTTTCTATTTTTTACTCTTATTTTTTTTACACTCTTTCAGACAGAAGTGAACAAGGTGTAGTTCTCCATGTTGGGGTCTTTTATGATACCAAGTATCTCTATTAGCACAAGGGAACCCTATGATGTAATTTATGACATCACTAGTAGAGGCCCCAGGCACATTCATTAGAAGGGCAATCTAATGGAGAACCTTATAAACATTTTTATAATTAAATGCATCATTAGAAACATCATTCCAAGTATCATAAAATGCCCAAACGTTTTGCAGAAATAATTATTACATCATGCAATTATTTTTATAGATTGATTACTGAAAACGGCGGCACAAAAAGGAAAAAAATGTTGTTGTTTTTTATCAAAAGTATCACTTAAAAAAAAAGTTAAATAATTCTTTCATAAACAAGCCCTCTGATCTCAAGTAATTTATCATATAGTACCATGTCCTCTTGAGGTTTCTTCTGTGAATGGTATGACAGGTCTCTCTGAAAGTGCATCAGCATAGTTTACAAGCGCATCCTTGAATGTCTCATAGCCACAGAGCACAACAATCTTTTTAGGTCCAAACTGGATGCTGAATACCGGTCCATACTTCTTAGATAGCTGAAAAGTCAAATATTAGATACAAAATTACATTTTTTAACCATTATTCTTATTGTTCTTATGAATACAGTATTTGCTGGTTGGCAACATTGCCCCCTAGTGGTGTAATCTAAGTACTTCTATTGGTCTGGATCTCAAATAGACATCTTTTAACATGATCTAAAATACATTAATATATTCTATGTAGGGAAGTAAACATAACTGACAAGTAAAAGAATGAGGAATAAAAACAATTTATATAAATTATGTATATTTTATTTTGCCCTTTGATCTGAACAGACTTTGGAGTACCTACGTACAATGATTACTGTTTACCTTATAAGCAGGGATGGCTGGCAGCTTCGGGTCGGTGTCGCGGGTTGGGCGGGGCGGGTGGGCGGGGTCGGGGTCGGGGGGGGGGGCGACAGGGTAAAGCTCAGCCCCTTGCCTTCCCAGTAACTCACATATGCACTGGCACACATATTTACACAATCCACTCAATGTTACCGCATAAACTCACACACTCATACTAACACACTGTCTATCCCGACTACAGGATAGTTAAAAGTTTTACCCTTCATTTGCTATAATTAATGTGCGGTGTATTTATGTTCATCTGTGTTTTGTTATACCACTCACACCTGATCTAATGAACAGGCTTTATTATATCCCTGCCTCCCAGTTACAGAGGGGGAGTTCATTAAGTTCTTTGGAGCTATAGTTCATGCCAGATGCTGGATCTGCCTGCCTGCCTGCCGGATTTCCCCTTTTTGCTTGCACCTGTCCCAGGCCCTTTTGAATACTTACCTGGACTTTTCTACCCTCCTACTCCCCAGCAGTCTGCATGCATGATATGCCTCCTACTCTGCTGCTTATGGTGAGATGTCTGCTTTGCTTTGTGTAATATAACCTATCACCTAACATTCCGCTTGTGTCATTTGTCATGTTTGTTTCAATCACTGCGTTCTTACACTCCTGTGCCCTGGACTCCAACATCCAGTTAAGGGCTGCAATATGCTGAGTCTGACTCCCTCTCACACTCCCACACACTCCCTCTCACACACACACACACACGTACACATACACATTCATACTAACACATATACTGACACATTCAGTCTCTCCTTCACAGTATTAAAAAATAGGCAATGCTGAAAAAGTATTAAAAAGAAGCGGGCACTGAGAAGACTTAATCTTTTTCAAAAAAAGGGATATGAACAGTGGAACCACCAGGAAACCCCACTCGCCCCCCCCCTCTCAAAGTACTTCCATTTTTAAGTATAACATTATATTTCCAGAACATATACCTCTTGAAGAAAAACATATTGCCGCTGTTTGCTCAGGATCATAGTGTGCAGGTTTCCAATTATCGGCAAAGGTTTTGGTCCAGGAGGAAAGTTGTGGTAAACGTTTGCTTTACGCTCATCGTAAACTTTTAGCAAAAATAGGAATATCGCAACAGATAGAAGAATTGAGACGGGGTCGATTGCAAACATGGCTTCAAGAAATCTAGAAACAAGAAAAATACTTTTTTTTTTTTTTACCAAAAATTGTAAGATATATATATATATAATATATTTTAGGTGTAACCTATTGTATAGTGCTGATGAACACAATGGCACTGTATAAATCAGCAAAATAAAACAACAAAAACTAATAATAATTAGAAACTCTAGGGGAAAATGTTAGATGGGGAAGGGACCAGGGAGATTAACCCCTTAATGACAGCCTGTGTATGTACGGGCTCAAAATGCATTGTTTTTAATGGGTTTAGGGATCGCTCATTGTCCTTAAGGGGTTAGTAGACGAAGATGAAGACGAACACAAAGATTCTTCATGTTATGTGTCTTCCTCTTCATCTACGTTTAGCCGCCGCCATGTTCCTATGTTCGGTATTCGGGCTGAACAATGAAATTATATTATGAATGTATTAGATAATGACTGAACAGGAGACACAAGGTTATAGTTAATGGTGTACATTAAAAAGAAAGTCTTATTACTAGAGGGGTACCTCAGGGATTGGTATTAGTTCACATAGCTCTTAATAGTCTTATTAGCGATATCACAAAAAGGTCTGAAAGGTAAATTGGGTTGGGGGGACCGCAACAGGATCGACATTCCTATTGGAAAAAGCCAAATGGCTAACATAGAAACAAAAAATGACAGCAGATAAGAAGATAAGAAGAACCATGTGGCCCTATCTAGTCTACCTGACTTATACAAGTGTGGCAGCTGCAGTTTAACGTTGATAAGTGTAAAATAATGCAGCTGGGATGTATAAATACGAACCAAACTACAGCAATAGGGACACTGTTCTGTCAACGGAAGGGATTTGGGGGTATTTATGTTTGAGGACTTAGAGGTAAGCAGGCAATACACACTTTGAAGCAGCAGGCATGATGCTTTAACCCCTTAATGACAAAGCCAGCACAGGTACGGGCTCAAAATGCATTGTTTTCAATGGGTTTAGGGACTGCCCATTGTCTTTAAGGGGTTAACAATGCGTGGGGTAGGCATATGGCTCCTGAATCTAAGACAAGTCCAATGTCTGAATAAGGTTTGAGTCCTTACAGCAGGAGAAATGGGCGACTAGATGGGCTGAATGGGTCTTTTATATGCCATTAAACAGAGGGAAAAAAGGATATAGGCTAAAGCTTTCTTTTCTTTTCTTTGGACCCACCGGAGCTTACATGGGACCCATGAGACCCGGGTGGCTCTTTGACATTTGACAGGGATGGCAATTTCCCTCCCCAAGACGTGTTCTTTCTGAGTAGATTTGTGGAGAAAGAGAAGCGTTTCTACACCTCTTTCTCCACAGATGTATTGGCATAATTCTGGCCACTTACGCAACAACAACAAAAAAGAGCCACTGGGACAGCCTCTCCCCCTTCATCCAATCAGGGAAGAGCATGTGCGGAAGCTCCGCCTATTGCGGAAGTGCACCAGCAGCGGAGACATACTGCGGGGGGAAGCAGAGAGGCAGGGATGTAGTGGGGTCAGGTAACGTGAGGTCATGTGTGTGTTTTTGTGAGCATGGATACACACTCCTGGGCCACTATCTCTCTGCACAGTTTTTTTCCGGCGGGTGTTTCCATTGACTCCTACTGGAATGGAATGGCCAATGGCTGGACCTGACATTTAAACACTGAGCGCCGATATACTGGATCCGCCGATCCGCAGAGCTGGCAATGCCGACTCTTGCTGACACGATAGACTCCGGGCTACTGTTAAAAAGCCTTATTTTTTTTTGTGCAGCGGGAGGGAGATCTCCATTTCTGCAAAAAAAACCCCAAAAACATGGGCATTCTTATACAACCAAAGGGCCTTCTTGACCCCTTTTTGTGTATGTAGTATTTTATCAATATGGATGTTAAGGGGTTAAAGCATAAAAAAAGAAAATTCAAACTTGCTGTAGTTTTCCTTGGACTGTGGAGCCGCTCTGAACTCTGCCTTAATGTTTGTTCTACCCATTCCCAGAGCGTCCTTATCATATAGAGATATTTCCTCTCCGCTGACCCGGATGATCCCGTAACGGCGATGGGGTTGCTGATAAAGGTGAATTATTACGGACTTTTGCTGATAAAGATTAATTATTACTATTATAAATTCATAGAAATTTAGTGCCCATATTTGTTAATGAATTCAGATAAAAACTAAGGGGTTCTAATGGCACGGAGGACAGAAGAGAGAGAGAGAGGGGATATAAGGAATGTAAGGATGTTTTACTTTACTGAAAGATAAATGGAACAGTCTCCCAGCAGAAGTGGTAGAGGTTAATACAGTGAGGGGATTTAAACTTCCATAGGATAGGCATATGGCTCCTGAATCCAGACTAGATGGAGCCGAATGGATTTTATCCAGAGGCATATCTAGGGTATGGCAGTTGAAGGGGGTGCCAGTGAACGACTTTCAAACACCGTCTTTTTTTTTTGATGCGGAGGAGAGAGAGGGGCGCCTAGCAACCGCTCGGCGCCCCTCATTCTGCTCCACGAGGCCTCTACCTCCGTCCCGGTGCCGGCGCATTTAATGCTGAGCGCAGTAATATGACGTCATATTTTGGCGCTCAGCAGTGAAGCAGCGGGCACCAGCGAGCGGCTTTTAAATGCGGTCTTTTTTTTAATGCGGAGGAGAGAGAGGGGCGTCTAGCAATGGCTCGCGCCCCTCGTTCTCCCCCGCATAAAAAAAAGACAGCGTTTAAAAGCCGCTCGCTGGTGCCCGCTGCTTCACTGCTGAGCGCCAAAATACAACGTCATATTTTACGGCGCTCAGCAGTGAAGCAGCCGGCAGTGCAGGAAGACTGAAGCCTCGTGCTCCCGTCGCTGGACCTCAAGGTGAGATAACTACAAAGGGGGAGAGGGGTTAGACAGTGATAAGGGAAGGAGAGGGGGTAGATATAAGTAAAAAGCATGAGTTAATGTGTGGATGAGTTGTCTGAATTAAAGTGTGAATTAGTGAGTGACTGTAAAAGTGTTTGTGTATCATAGATGTATAATTGTGGAAGGGCAAAGATGGCACTAGCAGGAGGTTTGAGCCTTGGGGACCAAGATGGCACAGGCAGGGTGTATATGGGACAAAGATGGCACAGGCCGGACTGTTTGGGGACAAAGTTGACTTGTGCTGGGCTATTTGGGGACAAAGATTGCAAATCTAATGTGTGTTATCTGGGTGCTGGTCAGGTTCTATGTGGGCAATCTGGCTTTGGGGTGTGCAACCTGTGATCTATGCCTGTAATTTAGGGGGTTTTAAATATACCTTTAATGCCGTGTTTTTATGTAAATTCCAATTGATCTTTACCTGCAAAGCTGGGTTTTTGTGTTATTCTGTAGATCCATATGTGCTATGCTGTTTCCATACATTATTTATGTGTACCTGCAAATACCGGGTTAATATGTCTTATTCAGTTGATTAATACCTGCAATGCTGTTTCCATGTATTTATTTGATCTATACCTGCGATGCTACGATTCATATACTGTTGTATACTTGCAAATACAGGACTTGTATGTCTGTCTGATACTGTTTATTTGATATATACCTTCAGTGCTGAGATCACAAGTGAATTTCAATTGATCTGGGTTTGTGTGTTGATCTATACCTGCTATCGGCAGCAGGGACTAATATTTATATATATATATGGGCAGCAGGGGCTAGTAAATGGGGCGCAATTTCAGTGCTTGCCATAGGTGCTATTTTCAGTAGATACGCCTCTGATTTTATCTACTACTATATTAGCCACTTGGCTTATTTCGCCAGTAAAGTCTATCTTGTTAAAGACCTATGTATGGTCTGCAAAAAGACATAGTATCAAAAAAAGTACAGATCCCGGCACGGATCCCTACTAGTACCTGTTATTATTATGTATTATTATGTAGCGCCATCATATTCAGTAGCGCTGTACAATGGGTATAGAGGACATAACAAGTAGTATATAACATAACAATTTCACTTACAGAAACAACAGGTAAGGAGGGCTCTGCGCACACGAGCTTACAATACATTAGTAATGAGATTCAATCATTTAAACATCCAAACACAAGTTATTCTTCCACGATGGAAAGGGTTAAATCTACTGCTCCTACAAGAGGGGAGTTTATTCCAAAGGAGGAGAAATGTTAGAACGAGAGACCATAATCTAAAACTAGAGGGTCCGAGACTTAGGGAAGTTTACTGAGAGGGTGATAGATAAGTGGAACAGCCTCCCAGCAGAGGAGGTAGAGGTTAATACAGTGATATATTTTAAATACGCGTGGGTTAGGGATATGGCTCCTGAATCTAAGACGACAAGAAGGAGTGATTGCGTAATGGGCAGACTAGATAGGTCGAATGGTTCTTTTCTGCCATCAAATCAAATTCTATGTTTCTTGTTCAGTTTAGGTCAAACTTTGCATAATTCCGTAAAAGCAGTTGTTTAATGGTTCTGACGTTTATTCCAGATCAAAAATCACCACTTAAACCAACTTCATTAAAATCACAAATCACTAAAAACAAATAAAAAAAACACCTTGCTCTCTTTCTTGGTCGCTGACAATTATCTCCCCATCACTGACCGGCTTACGTACTAACTAACAGATATAGTGGGGGGGAAATTATGCAAAACCCAGGTCTGCCACCTTTTGCCACAGTCCTTCACCTTAACGCTGTGGGGGCAATTTGAAATAATGTTGCCTCTAAGGTGAACAATAGGGCGTGGAAACAGTTTAAAAAAATGGATACATTCATATCTATCCAAATGCAGATGGAGTATTTAATCGAGGTCCATCTGAAGAGACCCCTGAGCCCCCCAAATGCTTCAACTAAAGATTCCATCTTTAACCCCTTAAGGACAATGGGCGGTCCCTAAACCCATTGAAAACAATGCATTTTGAGCGCGTACATGTGCGGGCTTTGTCATTCCAGGGTTAAAAAACAAAAAAACACATAAATGCGGGTTTGATCAAGCAGGAAAGCGCCGGCATAAACGTTAGAAACCGATCTAACTTTATCACGAGCACCGTTACTCGTGCGGCCCAAACGTTTTGGCGGTATTACGAATCAACAAAAAACACGCATAGTTCCAAAAAACAGGCATGTTTTGGGGTTTTTTTCTTTTAATTTTTCCAAAAGAATGTCTACTTTAACCCTTTGTTTGCCAGAACGTCTAAAAAAAAAAAACCCACAGCCTCGTAATACAAAACCTGTATTGTCTTTTGCCGGTATTCCTTTTGCTTCCTCTTTTTCAGTTCAGTTCAGTTCCAACTGGAGGACGTTACTCATTACCTTCTTCGTCGTGGAGAATCGCACTTTTTATCTGATTCCGCGGAGGTTTTACAGGCTGAGTCCGTCCAACGTTTGACAGCGGCTCCACCTCTGATTCCGCTTTCTAACCCTTAGCACAGTTAGACATTGATCTAAATGTTATATAACGATGGGTAATAATAGTTTCAAGTAAGTGAAGAATCTATTAAGAATAAACTCGAAGAATATATTTCAGAAGGTCTTTAGTAAGACCAAACATTTTGGGCTACAGAGCTAAGCATAGAGTAACTATACTGGAAATACAATGCATGACCGGAGGTATGGGGTCTCCTCTTCTAATTATTGAGTTAAGGTGTATAAAATCCAGTACATAGGCAGCCATCTCCGTAGACAGACGCTGGAGGTAGAATGGGTCGTTCTGAAGAGCTCGATGACTTTAGACATGGCTCAGCCACCAAGTAGTTCCCGACGCTCAGTCACAGAGGGGGTGCTGAGGCGTGTAGCATGTAAATATCGCCTGTACTCTGTAGCATCGCTCACTCCCAGTTACAAACTGGATCTGGAAGCAACATCAGCACATGCGCTGCGCGTTGAGACCTTCGTGAAATGGAAGGTGGGGTGGTGGCCCAAGGTGGTCACCTACTGCTCAATGGGCCAGTTCCATGGGAGATCTCTGATGATCTTTCCAACCAGCCTATTTACACTAAGGAGGCTGTGCCGGCCCCTGTAGACTGCATGAGAAGAGAGAGTGCTGGAATATGACGCAAATAAGCCAACAGCCCTGTGTCGACCCTAGGCTAATTTCCAAATGTGACTATACCGCTGGTTATTAGCATGGATACCTTATCGCACGTACATTCTAGACCATCAAATACCTCTAGAAATCTTTAGACACATCTTAAGAAATATAACACAAGTTTGGAACAGCCACACAGTGCAGAAACACAGTAGAACACGTAGAATTTAACCCTTTACTGGTAGGGATGATTAGAAAATGAAAGCGTTATAGTGCATATTCTAACATTAAAATTCAAGCATGGCGAGATTTGAATTAGAATTATGAAATTATGATTTTTGTATTATAATGATTTGTTTTGTGAGGTCGTGGAGATGTAGCGTTGGAACATATTGTGTTTTAATAGAAATCTTTGCACCTATTCCCAGTGTTTTCCGTAAAAATATAGTGGAAAGAGGACGCGGTTATCAATGTGCCCTTGAGATGAATGGCAGTTCAACCATGATTCAGTTTCACTGATTTCGTACAAAGTACTATAGTGCTTGTTTTTTGACCTCGATATGGGAGTTATCTTGTGGTTTATGCTATTCATTGTGCGCTTTGAACTTCCACTGATTCCTGTTATACCCTGGGAAGTCTCCAAGTTTGGCCCCGAGAACTCCGGGAGAAGCACCGCTTCTCCACGTCAACACCAGAATCCTCCGTGTTGCAGGAGCGGGGTCTTCACACACCCCACACCTCGCCCATTTCCCCCTTTTAATGGAAAGCTAACGGTACCGGCCCACCGATGTCGGTGGACAGTCCTGTATGGTTTCTGGTCCGGGTTCAGTTTGCCAACCTGAAGCTTGGTGCCATTCGTGACATCATGTCCAGTTCTGCATCATGGGTCCCAGGGGCGTAACTAGAAACCTCAGGGCCCCGGGGCGAGAATCTGTTAATGGCCCCCCCAATGGCCGAGTGGTTTTCAGCAACCGCACGGCTCCCCTTGGGCCCCCCTGACTGGCAGAACTCCAGGGCCCGGTCGCAGTTGCAACCCCTGCGACCCCGGTAGTTCCGCCACTGATGGGTCCACCTCTTGTACCAGTACGTGACAAACATGTTCTAAACCTTTAGATAGAAGAAAGCCCAAAATACATAGAATAAACACCAACAAAAATATAGTTACCTGCGCGCTATCCCAAATCCCTTTGCTTAATTAGACAAATGGATGTTTTTAGTTTCACTCCAGTGGCTCGCAAAGCTCCAAAGTGGAACAGAAAGTCAGAGGATTTTTAAAAAAATAATCTTTATTATTATTTATTTTCTTTTTTTGACACAGTTCTCTGAAATATGAATAGAGATCCTGTTGGGATCCCCCTTTATTTTTATGAATGTGGTGATTCCTCCCTATATTATATATATATATATATATTTTTTTTTTTATTATTATTTAGTTATTTATTTATTTCTTTTCTGTGATCAGGCATTCATGTTATAACGGTGTACCACTGCTCGCGATGCTGGCTTCTGCTGACGGGGGGGAAAGTCACGGCTGTCATTAGACATCCTGATCTCTCATGCAGCAGCGAGATGTCCCTATCACTGCAAAGAAGGCAAGGTATACCAGTGTATCCGAAAAGGCATCTTTCCTTACTTTTATGGATGTACCGATACAACAACAGGAAAACAACTTAATTTCCATGACGTAAACATCCATGTCTTAAAATGGGTACAAAAATGGATAGAAAATACTAGACTTTGGCACCAGCTATGTCTTCATTTTCGTGTTTGTCTTCGTGAAAAAAAAAACCTACGTATTCCACAAATATTCGGCTTTTCCAATGTTCTTTTGGGATGAATATTTATGTTCTCCATGTTCCTTTTTCCCTAAGTTTTCTGCCGGTTTCTCTTAGTTTATTCGGTATTCAGTTTCAACAGCGAAACACTAAAATCTTACAGCAACAGAAATGGTGTATATACACACAAGAAAAACAGACCCAAGCCACGCTTGACAACCTAATTGGAATCTTTCTGACTGTTCATTTAAACTACAAATATATTGATGCCCACGGGGTCTGAATTGACTGAAGGGAGCCTTGACAGGGATGCAGAGCAGGGCTAGGTCGGGGGGTCAAGTAAAGTTCTGGGCCTTTCTGTTATTATGTTCCTGATTGGTGTTCATTGGTGTTAAAGTGTCGGTGGGAGGTTCCTGGCTGGGCGTTTTGGCTGGAACCTCGGGTGGGGGAGGGGCGTAATGCGATGCCCTCCCATAAGGTGATGCTTACGGTTCGGCCCCGGTTGGTCCTGGCAATCCTAGGGGTGTTCAGTTGTATTTGGTTTTTGGGTCATTGCTGGGTTAACGCACCTTTTTTTATGTTCACAGGTCGCGTGGCAATGACATTAATAAATCGTCCGTGGCCTTTTTCATCCCCAGTTGGTGTCCGTGTTTTATTTGGGGGTTTAATCGGGTATGACGTAGCCCGTGGGTCGAGGTGCATGATCCCAATTTTAGCCTTTTTCTTCTTCTTCCGTTATCTTATTTTCTAGTTCCGAGCCACAGCGCAAATGTCATGTTTCATGGGGCTCCTGGTTGCCCCAAAGCTAACGGCAACATCAACTTCAGCCCCGGGAGGAAGCTGAAATGTGAAGTTCTGCAGCAGTCTGGTGAAGAACAGGAAGAGTTCCATTTTTGCTAAATTCTCTCCGGCACAACTTCTCCGACCTATTAGAAATAAACACAAGGAGGTTAACAGGCAGCACAGATTCCATGAGCAAAGAATAGATGTTGTTGCACATTATTGAAGTGATTCCCTCTAGAAAATGGCTTTTTTGTTCCTATATTTGTGTAGCCCTGTTCCAAAAGGGGTGTCCTAGCTTCCTCACTTGGGGGTTGTTGCTGCTTACAGCGCACATGCTGGATAAGTCACTGGATTTCACCTGCTCTGCAACTTGCACTGGGGCAGAAGATCAGATTGATGCTGAACGTTGGATTTAATTAGAACCACATGTTGTAGTGCGTCTTTGTATTTCGTAAAAATACTTTTTTTTTAATAATTTGGGGTTTTTTTGACCAGCACAGCAGTAAGTCTCCTGTATCTCTTCTCCTGTCATTGCATTTTAATAGCCTTATCTGTTTTCAGATTTTAAAGCGCATATTTTAAAAACTCAATTTGTCTGCTACATCAAACTCACCGGCTGAAAAGGGGAGGAATGCTTCATTTTTTAAAAAATTCCCTTTAGCGTCAAGGAAATGTTCAGGGTAAAACTCATCGGGTTTCTCAAAATAAGCCTTGTCGTGCAGCACGGATGTCAAAAGCGGGATGACGTAAGTCCCCTAGAAAACAAAAATCCGTTACTTAATGTATCCTACGCTTTCATAAATTTCGAGCAAAAAAAATTCAGTTCTATGACACCTCCCAAACATAACATAAAATGAAACCTAAATGAAACCTCTTGATGTAAATTTTTGTGATGTCATCAGAATGTAGTCACAGAGACATAATTAACTTGAATAAATGATACAAGGCTGAGCCTGGAAGTTCCTAGTAAAATTAAATTGTACCAACGCTCGTATTGAGCGCCCTTAGATGGGTGCTTGATCAACAAAATGATCTCCCTTCATAGAAAGACTTCAAGACGTACTGTTACGTCCTGAGGACCATTTTGTTTGGCCTTATGCACAAACTGGTAAGGTAAATGAGAACAGGTGGTCTATGCGAGTCAATCCCCGATACTCAGTGACCACTCCAAAACATTTAATCGCGGATCATGAAATAAATTATGAAAATAAAAAGCCTTCGTTTAAGCCACCCAGAGACAATGTCTTAAGTCTCTATATCGAGATCGAACGACATTCTTTTTTTGATTAGTCTACTCCTTTGCATTGGGTTCCTTTAACCTGCTCAATCCAAGAGGGCTTTATCATTGTGATGGACCTGGATCTGTCTCGATATCGGGATATCTTTTCTCATTACCTTAGGAATAAAATATCCTCTGAATGTGAAGTCTTGAGAGGCCGCATGTGGAGCGTTTTCTGGTACGATGTCACCAAACCTTTGGACTTCGTGAATAACGGCGTCGGTATACGGCATTTGCTTTCTGTGTTCTACTTGAGGCTGGGCAGATCCGATGACCTTGTCTATTTCGTCCTGGACCTTTTCTATAAGTGACAGACATAAAATGTATTAAAATGACAAACAGAACAACATTGGTCATAGTGCTTAGAATCCATTGAGCTTAGTCTGTTGACACATTTCACATCAGCATGTTTCGAGTTCAAGTGTCAAGTGGGAAACGTTCCGTTGGGATTATGTGCTATATAATTAACATTTTGGGGATTAATAAGTGTCGTTTGTAGTAGCTATTGTTTGATTAGTCTGTATGTCTCAGTGTATGTGTGATTACTGTTGTGCTTTTTGTTCCCCTCATTTACTGCCCTGTCCATATTTCACATGCCCTGCCCACGGACGTTAACCCTGTATAGTCTGGACACCATGAACCCCACTGGAGTGCCCCTTTGATGGAATTAATCCACGGGGTTCGGAGAGGGAGCTTCCTACAGATTCCCAGCCGCTGGGACCGCCAGGACGCGGTTGTCTTACGCAAACCGGCTATCTCGGGGTCCGTCCCGGGGAAACTTTGAACTGTTGCTGCTCGGGGTCCCTTCGGCCGATCGCGTCGCTTTTTGGACAGGATACCCGCAGGACCCTGAGCTATCCATCGTACCCCAAGATCGATGCGGCCCCCTCGGAATCACCCTGAGAATGACGGCTAAAGTTATTCGGACATTGCGGGGCTTGGTGGCCTAAGTGTGGTGCCGGACTGTCTTGGTTGGGCAGGAAGATGTGGACATGATTTATGGTTTGTTTCTCACCTAACCTATATGTAAGCCTGTGTGTTTCCCAAATAATGGGTCCTGTGTTCACCTCAACATGAGGGGTGGGCTGCTATGATCCCTTATTGTCCTGTTAAAGCAGCCCTGTTGCAGTGGCGTCCCCCCCTCTTTCAGCAATGCTGGTTCTGTCTGGCAGTGAAGGGGTTAATTGCTGTTGCCATGATTATACATGTCAAGCCATGTCAAAGATAAATTCTGGATCATAAGTGCTACCATTTTGAAAATATTACGCTGTCCCTATATGTTAGATTTATCCCACAATGATTTGCGCGCATACAAACAAAATCGCTTACTCTGAATTTCGGGGTTTTTCGCCATAAGTAGAAGACCCCAGCGAAGAGTTGTAGACGTGGTTTCCATTCCAGCTACAAACAAGTCGCTCACAAGGTTTACTAAATTGTCGTTGTGGAAAAACACTTGTTGGCCGGGCTTCTCCTAAAATACACAGATTATATTATTATGATGAGAAATATTATATAAAAAATCCAAAACACGCAATTTGACCATAAAGGTGGTTTGGTAACACACCAATGGCTTTTTTTGGCAATTTAGGTTTTTTTTTTTTTTACTATGCAGTGACATGTTCTGAAGCCTAACAAACTACATAGAAAATAGGTACGCCTGGATAGGGGGTCCTAACAATTTGTGTTCTCACTGGTTGTTCCTCCCCTTTGATCAGGGAAGGGCCGCCAGGATTTATCCCATTTAATCCAATGGGCCGCTTTTTATCCAAAGCGGCCCATTATTAAAGTAGCCCAAAATGTATACGTCAATGTACACAATCCAGTCCAGGTCCAAAGCGCACTCAAAGAAAGCCAATGCATTGAAATTCATTGTTTATATAAATATAATATACAGTTTATTGAATATCCGTGATATATAAATAAATATAATATAGATTATAAATTAATATAATATAAATTATTCAATAAATGAATTTACAATGTAGGTGACAGGAACCTCCTTAATTAAGAATATAGTACAATACCTCCTGCTGCTTGACAAGGAAGACATCAATAAGGTTCCGTTGGTCATTGACGTCCAGTTGGTCCTTGTGTCGGTGGAATGTCTTTTTAATAAAATCGCGCAGTTCCATGTTATTTTTGAAAACCGTTTGGTGACTTCCAGGGAACCAGCGTATCACCGACGGGAAAAGGTTGTACAGCTTAAGGAAAGGGGGTTAGAGAAAATAATTATTTAATTACTAATTAAATATATTGATAAACATCAAATACATTGGGGGGAAAAAAATAATTTTTTTGTGTTCTAAATAATCTGCTCTGCTTTTAAAATATTTATTAAATCTATTACTAGCACTTACCAGAATCATCGGACCCGCAGAAATATTTATATTTTCGTGAATTAACCCCATAAGTCTCAGGAACGTGGGATCCGTGTAATCAAAGCGGTGACCGAGCAGAATGGATACAATGATGTTGGCAACAGCGCCATTTATTGTCATTGTGTTCTCAACAGGTTTTCCTTGAATAAAATAAAAAACGTAACACATTATTGATCGGGGAAAATCATAATTAAAGTAAGTAAATGCTTTGTTTAATATAAAAGCATATATTTACAAAAACATTTGGGGTTTATTTACTGAGTAGTGGTGTTGGTGGGTTTTCGAGTAGTACCATTGTGTCAGGTGTCTAGTAGGTTTGTAAAAGATTACATTTCGACAATAACACAAACATACACTAAGACATACTGACACTGAAATAAAGGTTATGTTCTCCTGGGCTTGCAGAGTATTCTATGTGAAGGATACATAGTTACCAGATCTGTACTACACTGTGCCACCTGCAGTGCCTGTCCTGTTTTTTTATGTAGCCCTGTGCCACGTACTGCAGTGACTTGTTCTAGTTTTGGAATCCTTGCAGCTGATGATGTGAAACGCTCAAGAATATCATGAGATATAGAAAATTGAGCTTCCAGGTTCTACAAAGGCCTGAGACTTTTAGCAACAACTTTAGGTAACTCTAATTCAACAGCATGTTAATTAAGGGCCCCCAATCCCTTGGGTTGCGGCCACTGATGTAATTAGGGGGTCCCTACATTAGGCTTGACCCAGGGTATCACCCCCAGCTTCCTTCCAGTACCTAAAAATAAGGTTGTCTTCCATGCGCCGTGTGTCCTCCATGCTAAGCGACATCATATTGTGACATAGATAGAAGAGGCTCTTTTGGCTAGGCCTAAATCTCTGTAATGTAAATAGGCCAACTTTTCCATGGGCTCATTGAGGAGTCTGATTGTCTACTAGGGCCATCACATCCCAGTAATGTAGCTAAAAGGGGCGGAATAATATGCTGGTATAGGCCGTGATGATTGTGCCCATTAATGTTAGGAAGTGATTATTTCGGGGGTTATTATTAGGAAGTTTGGTCCTTAGTCACTATATGTGTCAATGTGTCAAAATACAATTCATATTTGGGGAAGGCAGTCATAAATAGATGTAGTGCGACGGAATGCAGCAATTTCTAACACAAACACGCAATAATCAAGAAAAAGAAAACTAACCATTGTAGGATCTAAACACTTCCACTAATGAGTTGGATTCTTCGTTAATTTTGTCTTCTAGCAGCTTCCTTCCCATTCCAAAATCTCGAAGAGTTGAAAGAGTGAACCTCTTCATCACTTTCCAGTTTTCACCATTAGCAAAGATTACACCTGAATTTAAAAATATATAATATTAATATAATAAAATATATAATATTTTTTGGTCTTCCTCAAGAAAAGCAAGCGTACCATGTTCTTTTGATGTTTCCGTTATGATTGGTATGCTTGGTCTATCTGAAAGTGCGTCGCCATAGTTTAAAAGAGCGTCCTTCACTGTCTCGTAGCCACACAGCACAAGAATTTTTTTAGTTCCCAGCTGGACGCTGAATACCGATCCAAACTCCTTAAGACAGCTGATAAGATAAAAAAAAAATTAAAAAGTTGTATTACTTTGAAACATACTTTATGGCGTTATTAATTTTCAATACTTTATATATATATATTAGATATTATATATAAGTCCAGATAAAAAAGGTATCACCGCGTATTCTGCAATGTCATTTTGTGAACATATGTGATATATAATATCTATATAGAAGATATAATATATCTATATATATATCTATATATACTCGATTATATACTATATATATACACACACACACACACTTGAAACATCGCCCCCTAGTGATAGAATCTAAGTATTTATATTGGTCTGTTTATTAACCTTTTATTCACCACCAGTCCATATGTCAGACCATAAAAAAAAAGAGTTTTATTTTCATCTGACAAGGGCATAATACAAGAAATATTTTTTTTAATTTTATTTTAATGGTTATTTTATATGCAGAATAATAAACTGAATTTATCAGGGCAAATCAGAACCTATTTTGCACATTTAAATATTTTTAATTTTCCAACAATTATTGGAGCCCTCACAGCATAAAATTAATGAAAACTAAAAAGCAGACCTTGCTTAAAATAGGTAACATTATTTCTATAAATTAATATATAAACGGGTATAGACAGGGTGAGTGAAGCCATTGTAATACAAACTCGGCAAATTAAAATCTCAAGGATAATCTGGTATTTCCAGTACTACAGTTAATATAATTATTTTGGAATTATTACCTCGTGAAGATAAATATGTTGTTTCCTTTTGCCCATAATCAAAGTGTGCATGTTTCCAATTAACGGCAAAGGTTTTGGTCCAGGAGGAAAATTTCGGTAAACGTTTCCTTTACGGTCATAGTAAACATTTAGCAAAAACAGGAATATCACGACAGATACGAGAATCGAGACGGGGTCGATGGCAAACATGGCTTCCGGAAACCTAGACGGAGAAGAATGGAAAATGTGTTTTAATATATTGTACATGTAAAGTAATTCCCCGCAGCATATGCTCCCTTGTACATGCGCACTGAGATTATTTATTATCATTATTTATTGGCTTATAGAAATGGGTAAACAGGACATAGCGAGTAGACCATCAGTTTGGATTTACAGAGACAAAAAGGGAGAAGTGCCCTGGGAGCTTACACTCTATTCTAGAAGATTATTATTATTATTTAATATAGCACCATATTCCGTAGCGCTGTACAATGGGTAAACAGGACATAACAAGTAGTATGCGACATAACAATCAGGTGAGGAGGGCCCCGAGAGCTTACAATCTAAAAGATACAATCAATGCACTTTAAGGAAAACAATAAAACATTTTTCATTCGTGTAAAAATATCTTCTTAAATACGAGATGAACTGAGAAAAAACATCAACTGCTTAATGTGTTCTGTCAATTCTTCGGAATGAAACCAAACTCTTCATCTTCACGTTCCTCTGATGAAATAGAATCCAAAGGTCGGAATTCTTCTTCTCCGTTTTTCTTCTCTGACTCTTCGAGACCACCTTCCATTTATTTAAAAAACCGTGAAGGGTTGTGACCATCCCAGGACCGACTTTTTACATTTTGTCCTAGGCACACTGGCTTGAGACTAGTTAACCAAAATTCTAGGGTTCTCATAAAGGTCACAGGTATTCTATGAATAGTCATTAGGCGTAGGTTGATCATATGCCATGAAAATTAGATCTTCTAGGTACATTTCCCTTTTTTTTTTTCAGGACCCTCAGATTTTTTATATTTATTTTTTGTTATTTAGAAGGTTAGGAAGGTTAGATAAACTAACATACATAAATGCCCTATAGAAAGTATTTATAAGAAAAACAGTATAATTATTGTGAAGATACTGGAAAGCATTGGGAAGTAATGGTCAATAGATGAAAGCTACTAATGAGGTCTGGTGGTCGCCTCAAGACGTCAACTCATGAAACTCAATAAATCTTTATGAGTAGAGAGGAGGTGGCGGCCATACATGGTGGACAAGTATTTGTGAATAAGTTACCGTACCTTCATTCCCATAGGCGGTGGCAAACCATAGGTGAAAAAGAAATCCAGGCAAAGTACCCTCTACTCACAGATAGATCTGAGAAGCGTTGGTAAGGGGATCTACCTTTTAAAGACGGGGGTCATTTATCATCAAACACCTGTCCTAATTACCTTGGAGGCGGCTCTAGGCCTGACCCAGGGCAGCTCCCCAAACCACCCATTCCAGGGTCTTTGTCTTCGATGCGGAGCGCCGGGATCTGGCATTATATCCCGCTACTCTTTGACTTAAAGGCACAATCCTTTTTAACCCCTTTGCGACCTTTGCCGGTTCAGGACCGTCATGACACGGTCCTGAACCGTCAAAAAATTAAATAAGCTTAACGGCCTTGCTTAAACGAGATCGGCATCGGGGGCCATTTCTGGCCCCTCCCCGGGGCGTCAACAGCCGTCATACATTGTATGGCGGCGGACGCCCGTTTTAAAAGCTTTTAGGAGGCGATCAACGATCGCCTCCTAAACTTAAATGGTGTCGCTGGAATGCCTCGATCAGGAGGCATCCAGCGACACCAAACACTTACCTTTAGGTGGGCTGTGACCGCTCCGGAGAGCGGTCACAGCCGCAGCTGCCGGTGATCTTCGCCATCAATAAAGCTGGCCGCCGCACTGTAAAGGAAACAAGTTTTAAAAGTTCGCTAGATGGTCTCCAGACCCTCTAGAGAACTGGCTCCACTTGCTGGTTGAATACAGGTACTGCATTCAACCATGCAAGTCAATGGAGCCCAGCTTTCTAATCACTATGTGATTAGTAAAATATTCAAAAAAAATAATAAAAAATGGAAAAAAAAATAAAAAAAAATGTGCTAACATTTAAAAATAATTATGCAGTGATGTCACTAGATGAACCATCCAGTACCAGCAAAATGTGTAAAAAATATATAAAAAAAGTATTAAAAAAATAAAACAAATATAAAAAATAAAGTTTATTATTTTGAGCAAGTGCTAAAATTTCTCAAAAATCTCAACAAAGAGTTAAAATAAAAGCACTTCAAATACCCAAGGGGTGTCTAATATAAAAAAAAATGGCTGATGGGGTAAATTGGAGTGGCCTAGATAGGGCATAGGTACAGACTGACCAAAATGGAGAAAAAAAGCGCACTTCCCAAATGTGGCATTTTAAATCTCAAACAACACGACAAACCCATGCATGTGGGGTATCGCTGCACTCAGGAGATGTTCCTGAATACACATTGGGGTGTTGTTTGACAGTGACATATACCAGAACCTGCATATCTATAACTAAAGTACAATTTGTGTGAAAAAAAAATAAAAAAAATTACTATTACAAAGTTTGACAAAGTGTAGTTGTATAATTGGTGCATGGAAAGGGTTAAAATAACAGCATTTGGAATACCCTGGGGTGTCTAGTTTTCAAAAATATATGGTTTGAATGGGTTAAATTGAGTTAACCAGCTTCAAAGATGTTCCAAAGAGGAGATGGAGGCAGACTGACCAGATTTGTTAAAAAAGGTTTGGAAATCCTAAAACGCTGCTTGTACTTATTAACCTATAACTTACAAAAAACAGCAAAAAAACCATAAAAACATTGGGTATCTCTAAACTCAGGACAAGTAGTAGAATCTATTTAGCTAGTTTTTTACTTGCTTTTATAGGTGAGTAAAAGATTTTTCAAATAAAAGTCATAAAATGTGGGGTTTTTTTCAATTTTTCACCATGTTTTTTTTATTTTTTTTATAGTAAATAAGATGAAAGGATAAAAATAATATCTGAAGAAAGCCTATCTTGTCCTGAAAAAAACAATATATAACTTATGTGGGTACACTATATAGGTGAGGAGAAAATTACAGCTGAACACAAGCACCACAAAAGTATTAAAACAAGTATACAAAAAAGAAAAAATGAGCTCGGTACTTAAGGGGTTAATGTTATATGCATTAAAAAGGCTGCATTACATAAAAACTCACTGAGACTGAGAAACTTTTTGAAATATATGGACTGACATGTAAATTAACATAAAAAAAACATTGAGTATACACTGTGTTACATAATGATTTCAGTGTTTCCGAGGCACAAAAATTCCATGCAATCCATAAGGCACGTGTACAGGAACCTCTGCTCTTCCAATTTCTGTGAAGTTTTTGGCATCTAAAACGAGCAGGAATGTTTTTTTGTCCTAAAAATTAAACAGAATATAAAGTGTTTGGTGAGTTTCCAATTTCACTATGTATTTTGTGTGTTTGTAGGAATGTTCGGTGACCATACCTGGGAACTCTCAGGGTTTGACCCGGAGATTGCCAGGTGAGCGCTGCTCCTCCGGTTCTCCGGGTCAAGACCCGAACCCCCCTATTTGAGGTCTTCTAATCAGACCTCAAATAGCTGAAAAAAATGTCCGCTGGGGCCAGGCTGCTTACCAGTGCTTTGGTCGTGAGCAGCATCTCTTGTACTAGCTAGGAGAACAGGGCAGAGTGGCAAGCCAGGGGGCAGATGTGCATAACTGGGGGAGCAGGTTGGCAAATACAAGGAAATATAAACAAAAACTATTTTTCTCAATCATAGCTTTTATTAAATATGAAAAAATAGTTTTCATGAATTAATACTTACTGGTAAAACTTTTTTCCTATAGGGTAGTCTTATATTCAGGCTTTTTATTTTTTTCCTAAATTAATACTTAGATTTTGGGGGGGTTGTCTTATAATCGAGCAAATACGGTATTTTACACTGAACTCAGTGGATCAGAAGGCATAAGGGTTATTTTGGAGTTTAGCTATACAAGATGTACCCTAGTACAGTTAAGTCAATTTTTGGGTATTCGCTATAACCATACATACGTGGGCCAATTTGACCAACAAGGAGAAGACATGCAAGAGGAAGTGAGCATCAGCAGGACCCCGAAGTAATACAGCAACCTACCTGATGGGGAGTGACAACAACAGAGAGGATCACACCATCATCTTCTTTATTAGAGTCTGGACAGGGTATGAACACAGGTTCTGAAGGATAGAAGCCATCTTCCTGCCAAACCTTGCATGAAAGAAGCATACAGATAAATAAAGAAGACTTTTCAGGTTGTGACAGATTTTCACAAGCGATGACGTTTAAAACAGCAGGTAAAAATAAATTTAAACCAGACGTTGATCATTTTCAGTATTGACAGCATTCTTTATCAACGAACCTAAATATTAATTAATATTAATACTTATACTAATATTAATACTTATTGCTGTAAGAAATTGTCTGGGTTAGCCCTTTATAATGGCAAATTAAGATGATTCGTTGAATGTTTAGATGATTGATAACTGTTGAAGTTTGTGCACTATACAATATGATTTACTATATTATGACTTCAACTCACAAGTTGTTAAATAAACCCCACTTTCACTTATATTTTTTGTTATGAACAATGCAAACACTACGCGTCAAAGTGCCCCCTTAAGAAATAAGAAAATATAATGTATAGTCTTCCACATATTACATTTAAGTAAAATTCTGCCTCATTCATATTTTATATGGGAACGCTTAATTCTCTTGTCACAAAAAGCACAATTAATATTTTTGGGATGGGTGTGGTGGTCGTGCCTGAGGATATGATGGCTGTAAGGGTCTTCCAATATAACCAGGGGATGGAGATGTAAAATTAAGAAAAAAACTAAAAACAGTGCAGAATGTCTTATGGAGCCAAGGTGAATAATAACAGGAAACACTTTAGGCACTTGATTGAAGTAGATAACACAACAGCACTTTCTATATTATCCACTTTGCCAGAAATTGCCTATGTTTATCTCTATTTTCATTACCTCAAAACCTCCTGAGATCACATGATCAAAGTTCTCTTATCATCTTAAGGACAAAAACTGCTCATTTTTATATTCATTCTTTAATGATTTTATATATATATATATATGTGTGTATTTTCTATTTCTTAATGTTGTTCTTTTAATTAGTGTGTGTAACCATGTGACTATGATGTCATTTAGTTGCCAAATTTGAAAGCTTCCCACACTATTTATATGGAAGCCTTTAGAATGCCTATTACACTTTGGGCGAAACGTGTTGTGCTTTATCCACTTTTGCTTTTACTATTTAATAAAGCTTTGGATTATTCTTATTTTTGGACCTCCATTTTCATTTTTATCCTGACTTTTATCCTATTTTGTATTCTGATTTTTATCTCACTGGGGCTATTTCCTTGGTGGGCAAAATACCACCCATACTGATGAGTATTGAGCAACCTTTATTTGCTCTCGCAAATGTGAGTACTTTTTCATTGCCTTAAAGCCTATCCCATTTACCACAGTGCACACTAGGTCTTGTACCCTTACGGCCATCGTACCCTTAGGCGCGACCGCCACACCATCCCAAGGATTCTACCTTCAAGCCACGGTTTGTGTTGCTGTCTACAGCTCCATTCAAAGACTACTCCCAGCACTGAACCATTTTTCTGTATTTACAATTAATATTTTCTATTAATTAGAAAAGCACCTTCAGAATATACTTACCATTAGTTTCTTGGTGTCGATATCCACTTTAATCAGAGAAGTTCCCACAAAATGCCTGAAACCACATCCATAGAAATAGCGGTACTTCTTCGTGTTGTATTTGTAATAGTTGATACTGGGGAATTCTAGGCCTCCTACATCATCCAGTGTGTTGTCATAGAGGTTTTCATGAGTGCACCATACCTACATAAAATAAATAAATAGTAAAATAAATTAAAAATAAATATGAATAAAATGAAATACTTGTCCCTGTGCATGTTTGATTCCCCCCCCAGACACATGAGTACTTTGCTCACCTTTCCGTCCTCCTTTTTGATAGCTGTTGCTGTTGTATAAGTCAGAGGATTCATATCTACGTCGTGTGACATGTTGGGGTCAATATTTAGTGGAAAGACAAATCTCCACGGATATAATTTTGGTAATTCATTGTAGACCTGCCAAATAAAATAAAAGCTATGTTTCTGAACTGGACAAAAATGCACATAAAGTATAAGTATAAAACTAAGATACCGCCATATTGTTTCTTGTCTGGTTGATAAATTTATGGAATTATCTTAAAATTAAGACCGGGGGAGACATTTAAGAAAATCATAATTCAAAGCCATACCAAGCTAAATGCCCACTTTCTGCCCATTCCACTCATTTCCCCCCCTCCTAGCTTCCTTTTTATAGCAAGCCATGCCATCCTTGACCAGGTCTCTTACCCCGGAAGTTTCCAGGTATGATCGTCCTGTTTGCATTTAGAAAGTCATTTTGTAGGGGAATGTGTGTCCTAATATTTATCATTAAATATATAATGGACTGCAAATTGCTACTATTCTAGGTTTCTAACAAAAGTTATATCTAAAGGAACAAGGTAATAAAAGTAATGATGCATACAGAATGAATGTTTTCCTAAACGGCGAATACCCTGCATATTACATACCTCATCTAAAGCATGACCAGATTGGTGCAGGTTGCGGAGCATATATGCCGAGAAAGGTTCTCCACTAGCGTAACAGCAGATATCAAGCACAATGCACCCCTGATCCTCAAAGGCATTGATCTGATGGAAAGTTGCAAAAGGCTGTGCATGGAAAGTCACAGGGTTTATCTGCACATGAACAATAAGACATCAGAATGCAGTTTGTAAAGGTACACAGGCGACAAATTATAATATGCTTTAGGAGACAAAGTATAATATGCATGAATTGTTTTTATCACAATATATTTCTGTGCATTAATAGTAAAGAACAAGTTGAATCCAACATTTTTGCGTTGATCAATTGTTTAACAAGTCACCAGCGCTTACTAAAGAAGAGCATAGTCGAGATGATGGATTTATCAGAAATACAGATTGATGAGTTACCTCTCCTGTGTGTTTGTTAACCACATGGAATATGGTTTCATATCTTGGGTCCCAGATGAAAGAGTCAAGTATAGACGCTCCACTTATTTTGCTAGTGAGAATTTTCAGGATATTTAATTTTAATGGTTGTTCAATAAACACAATGTAGTTTTCTGTCATTCCTGAGTAAGACAAAATAGCAACATTCAAAATCTGGATCCAGTCTCCAGATTACCATCTGTTCCATCACATTAAATTAGATCTGTTGTGTTCCCAAATTTTATATTTTACAGTTCACTACACTAAATAAAGCATTGAAATCGTACATACAGATTAAACTAGCTAATATATATGAAATTCACTAGACTTGGGTGACGGCGAAGTCTTTGTGTTCGTCTTCGTGAAAAAAAATCTTCTTATTCTATGAATATTCGCCCGTTCCCATGCTCGTTTCGGGCGAGTATTTGCGTACATTCTTCGTATTCGTTTTCCTCTTCATTTTCTGCTGGTTTTCCAGCCTATCTTAAATCTTCCCTAGAATAGCAGAGCTTAATACAAGAATCCACAAGGGAGAAAAAGCTAATAGTGTGAGAAAAACAGATCCCTAGAGCTCTAACTTGAAGAAAATTATAGCGTAAGAAAAATAAATTCCTAACACTGTAACCCGCCTCTTGTTTCGCTGAGATGCACCTGGGCTTCACGAAGACATCAAGGAATCACTAAGCGTAAATCCGACTTTGGCGCCAGGATCGTGTGCGTTTATCCCCCGCGATATTCATTTATTTGTTTGAACGAAAACTCAACTTTCGTGTTCGTTTTCATGTTCTCCCAAATACGAATGCACAAGTCTGAAATTCACATTGTGCGTATAAGATGTAAGTAATTGTTAAAAATTTCCATTCCCCTTTCTCAAAATTTGCCTGAGTATTTTGCTTTATTAATGTATTCTTCTTCTTTTGTAAATGCATTGTTCCGCATTGGTGAAAATCAAGTGATCCCCCCATGCCTTTTTAAGGAAGGTACAACAGATCAGGAAACTGTAATGCTAGTTTTGAGGACATCTGCTGCAGTCTAATCTTCTTCAGAATAAAATAGCCTCTTACTTTTGATCCAAAACAACACACTGATTGAACATTAAAAAGCATGTGGCATGGTCCCCCCTCCAGGCAGAGACACAGTTTGCATGCTGCAGACACAAGGTTGTTTACTTCAATCATGTATTGCAGCTAGGGTTAGTTAACACTCCAACTACATTTCCCATGACTCATAGCCAGTCTGGTATCTTAAGCATCATGGGGAAATTAGTACTCAACAACTGGAGTGTGAAAGGTTAGCTTTTATATCATAAAATAACAGCACCAAATGTTAGTCACGACTGCTGCAAAACCAAGCGTCCTGTTTTAATTCCAAGCCTCTTGTAGTGTCCCTTACTACCCTCCAACTACTTTCTTTTTTCAATGCCTTACAGTGATACTGTGCATCACAGAACTACACTACACAACATTAACTTTTCTGGACTACAACTACCATGATGTTGAGCCAGCATCATTGCTAGTTGATTATTATGGGAACAGTAGCTAGAATATCCCCCCCCCCCAACAGAAAACAATCCTGATTAAAGATCAATGCAACCATGACACAAGAGTTTAAAAGTAAAAGTCTTGAAAAAATATCTAAAGTCGAATAGAGGGAAAATACATGGGATAGTGGGTATGTGTGCTGGAGGTGACTGCTCAGATTCAGCTTTGTGAAACCAACCCCTGTACTGGGTATTAGGGTGAAACATATAGAACTCTGCATTCTAGGGAATCCAGGGAACCTTTGAGGAGCGGTAAAGGAGCCTGAAGGATAGGAAATTCTGGGGTAAGTGATTGCGTGTGTGTTAAGTTGTGTGATTATCTATAATGCTGTGAATACTTGTCTGACCTGAGTTCTTGCGTGAGTGCCGGTCTGTGTGTGTTGTTAGCTGTGCGCTTGTCTGTGCCCTGTCTCTGAGTTATGTGACTGTGAGTTGTTGGAAGTGCTGTGACTTGCAAGTTTCTGACTGCTGTGTCTGTGAGTGAGGTGAGTTGTGTTCTTGTGAGTGCCTTGCAGTGTTGCTATTTGTGTGAGTGCATGCCTACAGGTGCTGTGAGTTATTGTGTATATTTGTGATCACTGTGTGTTCTTGCTTGTGAGTGTATGTCTATTAACACTGTGGGTTTTTTTTTAACCAAACAATGTTTGTCTGTAAATGCCGTGAGATCTGTGAGTGCCTGTGAGACTGAAAATGTATGTAATGTACCGGTATTTATTCCTCAAATAACTAAACACAGCTGTGAATTGGATGATTTTATGGAGTACCACAACATTTACATATTTCCATGGGTATTTACATATATGCCGTCCCCAATTTGTGTCTGTAGATTCAAACTGGCCCTGTGCCCATTTGAGTTGAATACCCTTGATTTAAATGCTCAGCTTTTTCCCCCCAAGTATTTTAACATCCACTTGTTTTGATCATGGTTTGTCTCCTGGGTCTATACATTTCTTAACCTGCGTTCTTTGGTTGCCAAAGAAGCATTTCTCAGTAGACTTTCAGAAATACAGTTCTATACGGCACGTACCAAAGCTGTGATAATAAGACGGTTTCATATTATCCTTTGCAGGTATGGAACAGACCACCGAAGCTCCATGTAGAGTGTCATCAGCCTCAGATTCCTGTGCTGGAACTTTAATAATATTGTAACATGTCCCTAAGAACAGTGACATTAGTATGAAATTAAGTCAAACATAAGAACAATGTTTTTAAATAGAACTAGAAGGTGTACTGTATTTTGCTATGGAACCAACACATGATTATGGTATAAAAGAATGATTATGTTCACTGAACTTGATCTTTAAAATATTTTTTATCGATTCTGTAAACCAAAAAACTGTAGTCAAAATCAACATATAGTAAATCTAAATCATATATGAATTAACTGCTCAGTCAAAAAGATTATTTGCATTATATCCCATAAGAACCAATTATAGTGAAATATCGGTAATTGGCTAATTAGCCAGCTCCAGCAATGTTATTGATTTCAAGGGGAGAGCTTTCCTGAGGAGTAATTGACTGCATTGGGCAGCCAAAACTGAATTTTGGAGAGCGTAATAGGGGTTCCTCTGCAGCTGCCACATTTTCACAATTTTGTTTTATATATTATGCATATATGTTGTTATTTTATAATTATTAGTAATTTCTGTTCATTCCAATGTCATGTACCATATATTCAAAGGGTTACAATGTGAGGCTGTAGCCAAGGCCTCCTGTCCCCTCACCATAAATAATGTGCCAGTATATACCTTAAGAAGTGTGAGAAAAAAAGTTCTTACCCATTTTCCCATAAGAATTTCCCATGTTGTATGCAGTTCCATCTGGCTCATAATGAGGATGGGCTGTTGCACTATTTACAGCAATATAATTGCCCCAGTCAACCTTAAACAACAAAACATACAACTTTATTCTAAAGACGGAACAGAGATGCTAATTTCACACATCTTGTATTCTACAAGAGTGTTATGACCCTCTTTCAACCTATGATGTTCTCTGCTACGACATGCCTTGGACACCAAAAGCCATCAATTCATGCTGGCAGACTTATGTCATTCGTTTACTACCCCTGTCAACGTTGATCTGGTGTGACCCTGGGTGTCTGCCAGTTGTGAATTTTAAGGATATGTGATGATTTTACTATAGAACACGACCAAAATAAGAAACCCGGTATTAGACTCTAATAACTTTTGTCCCCAATAACAAAAGTTATTAGACTCTAATAACTTTTGTCCCCATGTACTAAAAAAACCCTATTCTTTCAGCAGTACATTACTTACTTCTGTGGCACATAGGTTACCTTTGGTGTCTAGCAAACTGCTGCCAAGGAGCAAATATTAAGAAATAAAGATCCTGTTACATGGTATTTGTGGGAACAGGTTCAAATTATCCAACAACTAGTGTGAAAACAACGGATGACCTGACATGACATTGTCAAAGGTGTTAATATGATTAGTTATATAAAGAGTTGGTGAATTAAATTACAATATCCTTCACATCCCCCTTCTGTCTAATCAAGCATTTCATTTTCTTGCTCAGACAATGCAGTCAGTGTAGAGTGAACTTTCTGGTGCTTGTTATCCGGAAGATTTTTGGTGCATGTGGCGGAAATTGAATTCTGGGCTACTATAATTTAAAAAAGACAATTACTTTTTCCCCAGTTTCTAATGAATATGCGTTTGTCGTGCACTTGCTTTAAGGCAAATTTGTTTTGGGACTCTATGTTACTTGGACATATTTGGATGAGCTTCCCCCAGGCAGAGACATATTATCTCTCTGTCCCTGTTCTTATTGCCATATAAGATAGATAAGTAAACATGGGACTGAATTTACATCCAAGGTGACTGTTTTTAATTTGTTTTACCCTTCGTGACAATGGCTGTTTTACAATTTCTGTGGTGTTTGTGCTGTCATTTTCTTTCTTTCTTCATTCTCATTTACTGTGCCACACAAATTATATATTTTTTCCCAGGACAAAAATTGCTTTTTTTTAGATACCAGTATTTATTATCTAATTTACTACAAAACAAAACAATCAAATATGGTGAACTATTTTAAAAAAAAGCATTCTTCTGACTTTTATTTGAAAAATCTTTACTCATCTGCAAAAGCTAATGACAAAAACGGCTAAATAGATTATAATAAATGAATTATACACATTGTATGTTAGGTATGAATTTACAGCTCCTGGTACCTCTTACTATCAATTAACACCACAATAGAATCCCTTTTTGCTCCTCAAGCTCTTTGCTTTCTCTTCCATATACCCTAGTGACAAGGGCATATTATTGCATCGGATGATTATGCCCCAGGCAGCTACCCCTTTAGCCCTTTCTTCAAGAAAATTCAAAAAATCCACTTGAAAACTTATGCGGGCCATACCCTGAAATCTGGAGGGATGTGAACAACTATGGTTGGAACATGAACAAGCATGATTAGACCATGTTCACAAATGGTATGGCATTTTAAAATATAGGTCAGAATGGGAAGACTTTGGATAAGTCTTGAGCGGCTTCTTGACTACACTTGAACTCAAGTGTAGCCAAGAATCTAACATTTATCTGAAAATTGCATTTCAGTACATCTGATTTTAATTATGCTATCTTTATAAATAATTTCCTCGTGTACACTAACTTAATCAGGATCTGTGTACAGGCTATGATATGATCACCTTCTTTCTTGTTTCTAAAGTCTCTGGATCAACTTTATGTATCACATTAGTCTCTGTACTGACATAATAATCACTGTTATATTTCAGAAAGTTGATGTTTCCATTATCAGTCGGTTCTGAAAAAAATATGCAAAAATAAACAGAAGTGAGGATTGTCAGCAACACAAACACATTGTGTGCTAAAAAGCAGCTATAGCATGACTTACCTGGCAATTCAAATGTAGACAAGAAGCGTTGAAACATGCTTTTACAGGGGTCTGGCGTGGCAGACGTCCCAAACTCAGAGACCACAATACGGTTATGACTTTTATTTATTGTGTATGAATTACTTTCAAGAAACCTACTCATGTAAGTCACACATCCATTCTCGATTCTGAACTTATGCATCAAGGCCATGCCATCAAACCAGTGGTTGTAACTTATAAAAGATAAGAAGCATAAGACATTTTAGTTCACTGGGGAGAAAAAAAGATTAGAGCAATCCAATGACCATACCTTGTAGATGCTTAACTAGGGGTTGCCTTAGTCTGTTAGAAGGAAGCCTCCAGTTTGTGATCAGATGTATGGGAGAATAGAAGGGGTAGGAGAGAATGAGTATATAGAATACTGTACATTGGAAGGTGGTATGAATTTTTCATGATTTGTATAGATTCTCCATATAGAGTATATATAGATTTTTGCTGCAGCCAGTATGAGCTCAAGTACCACATTTTTATAAGGCTTGCAACACCTCTGTTGGCTAATAGATATTTTAAGCCTTGGCACAGATTCTTATTTTTGAACTTAATCTGCATTGTGGTGCCACAGATAATGCTTTGCCCCTGCAACTGTAATACATATCTTATAGAAATATGTTTGGGAATAAGAATTTAGAAACAATTATTTATTTTTTCCCACCTCTCATTTCCAAATTCAAATTTGCCAGGCCCATTTCTGAGCAGATTACCCTTGATCCACACAGGGATTGTTCCTGTTATTTGAGTTGGAGTCGGTTGTGGTGTTTCTTGTACAGTTTGAAAAAGTGGTGCAATGCATTCTAAACCAGTCCTGGTGGGAGAACACAGTTGTCTTTTCTCCTTGCTAAAAAAGTTCTTTAGAACTGAGGAAAATGGAGAGATGATAACGTTAGCGATACTGAGACAGGCAACCAAGTAGCAAGTATTGTGTTGTTGATATAGGGACAAATCAACACATTAGTAGGCCATCGAATATGGAACTATGCCTTGCTCTACTCATTAGTTCTTGAAGATGTTAAGTATATATGATCATATCTACTAAACAACCTATTAGAAATTGTACTTTGAGGTAGCATGACAAAAAAGACATTTGATACATTTTAAAATTATATACAATGTAACAAGATGAACAAAGGCAAATAACAATAACCAATAAAGTAATCATAACTGTTGGCTTGGAGAAGAGACAATATAAAGGAAAGAAAAACAAATGAATACAGTAATGGAAAATGGAAAAGATTTAATTCCTTAGTTATTGCATTCTCTTCCAGTGAGTAGCATGACATTCCAGTAAAGGATACTTGATATATTCAGCAATGTTTGTGTAAAGGGAACCTATAATCCTTTGGCATAAGCTTATCCCTCAGTTTCTGGGTTCTTTTGGAGATTGGATATGATGCGTGAGATTTTTTTACCCTGTCCATGGACATCCACAGAAATGCCGTTCATACAGTGGGTTGACGATCAGATTTGGCATCATATAACTTAATGTAATTGGCATTGCTTTATTAAATGATAATAGCGAAATTCCAAACAGCGTTAATTCTATGGTTTTACATAATAACAATCATCTGTTCCTTAGCAGGTTTAAAAATTAGGTAAATACAACCTCAGATCAACAACACATGACATACTACACCGTGTCATGAATTATTCAACCCAAGGAGTAATCCTGTTTCCTGCTTCCTTTAAATTAAACTAAATAACATATAGGTCCTAAGAATGTTTAGAGTTACTCTTAGAGGAGTATACAGTTGCACTTATACTATTTTCTGACAAAATGGAGGGGGGCATTTGAAGATGCCTATATGGCTATAACCATGTGAAGAAAAAGCCTGATCTTCTATGATTTATAGGTTAATTGTACCCATGGATAATCTTGGTCTTGACAGGAGTGCATAGAGTGCAGAAAAGTTTTTTGGCGGTCTCCAGAGCCACTGCCAGTTTCTTACTTTAATCAGGATATTTAATCAGGTGCAGTTGTTGGTCTACAAGGAAAATGCATCTATATAATTTATTGAGTCTGATATGATATAAGAGCAGTCAATATAATGTTCGAACACAGATGGACATATCCCAGTCCACACGTGTACAAGCTATGTAATGCGTATGTGTATTGATATTCATCTCTGCCCATGTTAATGCATACTGTTATCTGCTGAACCATAAAATATGTGAGTTGACTGAGTAGACTGAGAGCATGTTCACACAAACACCCTAAGGCATATTGTTAATATGTTAATATGCATGAACACTGACTGCAAATTGATATGAACTATCACAATACATGCAGTAAGGTGCTGAGAGAGTCTGTCATTTCAATAAAAAATGATCTGCAAATACCTACATTCACTGAGGAGGCAGTTGTGCAGATTATTGTGATATAAATTGTGAATTTTAATCTTCCAGAATTTAACAGATTAATTTTAGCAGTATATATATAAAAAGAAAGTAGTCTAAAAAATCCTTTTAAACACTGTCAAATTGTGAATAAAGAATGACTGGTATTCAGCAAATTCGCCCAATGCAGGGGGAATAATTTGTTAGGCAGATACCAAATTAGAAGCCAACACCAAACAGGAGTCACATGGCATTCAACACGCTGTAGTAGGCTGTGTTAGAATTACTTTTTTTATATATATAATAGATTTTTTTGTTTTTTTTTTAGAAAAAATGAATGGGGTACAGAAAGGAAAAAAGCAGGGGGGGACAAAAATAATTTCAAGTGTTCATACATTCAAATGTTGCTATAACATATCAGTAAAATTGTGCTATTTAAAACAAAATACCTACCTTAAGATGCTAATCACACTGTAGATATATCACATTTCTATCTTTGTACAGAACGGAAAAGAAGTGTTTTCCTACAATGGGTATATGCTTACAACAAGAATATAAAAGAGGAAAGTTAAAATGCAGAGACAATGTTATTGATGTGCAAGGTGGAAAGTTTTGACCATCAGTACACATGTTAAAAGTAAATAAATAAGCTGTGAAAATGGAGCCTGTTTAGAAAAAAAATATATAAAACGATGTTCATTCAGATTAGGCTTACACAGCAAATGCTAATATCTGAATACTGTACTATGTCACACACCTGCTACTAATACAAACGAGCGTGAAACACAATCCCAGCATCGACACCGCAGTACTTAAAAGTACCCACCAACATGCACCAACAAAATTAAAATCTTATACCACATCAAATTTTCAGGACTTTATATGCCATCCTTTGCCCTTGTGTCTATAACTCCAAGGGTATACTGTATATAAGCAGCTCTGTTTCTAATATTCCATGCCTTCTGTGTGTAAAAATACTTAACAATGAATGGGAATTTTTGTGTTCCTATCAGATTTTTACAGTAAGAAACAATGGACCATCTAGATGATGTTAAATGGTTCTTATCTAACATAAGCTTATATGTTATTATTGTCATCAAAAGGCAGCCAATGTTACCCTCAGTACAGCAACAAATCGATTTCTGCATCTTACCTGGAATATTTTGAATAACGGATAATATGAAATCCATAACTTGATTCTTTTATCTTCCCGAGAAGTAAATAAATATTGGAGAAAATGCTTTCCTTGCAGTTGACCGTATGCTTATTTGATCCTTAGGCATCAGCAGAATCCTCCCAGACTGGCTTATTGAGGCTGACAAGCTGTATGTCGTGAAAAGCTCCCTGAGCCGGAATATGCTTCACAATAAAAGCCTTATGGAGCATCAGCAGTAAATAAAGGTCCTTCCTTATTTCATTGGTGGAACATAATGCATATTCTCCAATCAGAGGATAAAATGTAATCTATCATTTTGCTGTATGGAACATAACAGGCTACAGGCAATATTTAGTAATTATTTCATAACATAATCATGGATGATCTTGGGTATGGCCTTAATTATTTCTCCCACTATTTACTGATATAAACATTTGAAAACAAAGGTAAATGTGTGATGCGCTCATAGCCAAACTGGTATCAGTTGAATTAAATGTATTATTGGATTTTATTTTAAATTTTTTATAGCAAACTGAAATACTGTATGTAGCTGCCCCTCTAATGGTTAAATATGCTTTGAAAAAGGCCGCCCACGCTTTTGTGGAACTGAAGTTAAATGGCCCTTATTAGCTAAGTGAAGAAGATAAAACTACAACTGTTCTGCAAACACCCTCTTTGGTGAATAAACCAATATCTTATCCCCTTCCCACATTCATGAATTAGGTTTGCTTAAAAAACTATAGTGATGGCATTCTACATCATATATTTAATAGCGAGGGTTTCCAGTGCAGGAGACTGCCTTTCAACCAACATGACCCCAGACCCTCTCTCTTGTAACTAGAAAGTACCTCCTGATGTAATCATGTTGGCATAATTACTGCAGTGTTCCTTTAAATATTTATTTTAATATTATATGTATGTATCTATGTTTTACTTTACAATGGTACACAAATGTACACAAGGCCTGGAATGATATGCTATAACCAATCATTTTAATATTGCAGAAACAAATATAGACAGAAAATACCTAGAATGTACAAACCAGTAACATTTGTACAAAACATTTTCAGATGTTACTTGCAAGCAGCAAAGGACTGCTGCACTTTATGGATAGAAATATGTCAAATGTGTCATAGCACATTTTTATAAAATAAATACTAAAGTACTACACAGTACTGCAGTATTAATTTCTAATGATAATTTAGGGACTAACCATTTTATCATGAGTGTAAAATTATTTACAATTTGCATTAAAACTAGAATACCCTTACAATCTTGATCAATAGCAGTTAGGGAATCATTGTTATAAAGCCATGTTATAAGCAGCAGAAGAACGCATAAGATAAATAAACTTATATTGCTTTATTCATTTGATAGTACATATACATTAGAGGCAAAATATTACATATAGATTGCAACAGGCAGCATGTAGGTGTTGTAAGCACTCAACACAGATGATTACTGGTTAGCCTTAATCATTCAGGATCTAGAAACATATATGAATGTTGACAACCATACAGAACACGTCATTAAGAGGTTTGCTGCTAAGGCACAGCAGTTATCCAGTTCTCAACAATTTGATCTTTGCAAAGTGTTTGCAATCATAGTAAGGCGGTTCCTAAGGTTTTCCCTCTTCTGCTTTAAATGGATTTCCAAACATTTGGCTTCTTTAAGGATTTCATCAAACTCTTGCACATATGAGGCATCTACGGCTGATCTTTCACTTATAATAAAAAGAACATAAAAGTGTCCAACACATTATAAATGCAATCATAAAATAATCCAATGGTTTGATTTTTTATGAGGCTTTAAGGGATTAAAAACAAAATCCAACCTGATTGGTAAAAGGGGGGTATGCATGACCCCCTTTGTAATATACACTCACTGGCCACTTTATTAGTTACATCTTGCTAGTACCGGGTTGGACCCCCTTTTGCCTTCAATCTTTGTGGCATACTTTCTAAAAGGTGCTGGAAACATTCCTCAGATATTTTGGTCCATATGGACACGATGGCATTATGCAGTTGCTGCAGATTTGTCGGCTGCACATCCATGATGCAAATCTCCCGTTCCACCACATCCCAAAGGTGCTCTATTGAACTGAGATCTGGTGACTGTGGAGGCCATTGGAGTTCAGTGAACTCATTGTCATGTTCAAGAAACCAGTTGGAGATGATGTGAGTCTTGTGCATTATCCTACTGGAAGTAGCCATCAGAAGATGGGTACACTCCGTCATAAATGGAAGGACATGGTCAGCAACAATACTCAGGTAGGCTGTCCCATTTCAACAATGCTCAATGGCCCAAAATGTCCCCCACACCATTACACCACTATCACCAGCCTGAACCGTTTATACAAGGCAGGATGGAGCCATGATTTCATGTTGTTTACACCTGACCCTTCCATCTGAATGTTGCAGCTGGAATCGAGACTCATCAGATCAGGCAACATTCTTCCAGTCTCCCATTGTCCAATTGTGGTTAGCCTATGCAAATTGTAGCCTCAGTTTCTTGTTCTTAGCTGACTGGAGTGGTACCCGGTGTCGTCTTTTGCTGCTGTAGCCCATCTGCTTCAAGGTTCAACGTGTTGTGCGTTCAGAGATGGTATTCTGCACACCTTGGTTGTAACGAGTGGTTATTTGAGTTACTGTTGCCTTTCTGTCACCTCGAACCAGTCTGAACATTCTCCTCTGACCCCTAACATTAACAAGGCATTTTCGTCCACACAACTGCTGCTCACTGGATATCTTCTCACCATTTTTTTCAGACCATTTTCTGTAAACCCTAGAGATGGTTGTGCATTAAAATTCCAGTAGATCAGCAGTTTCTGAAATACATCCAGCCTGTCTGCCACCAACAGTCATGCCATGTTAAAAGTCACTTAAATGCCTAAATGCATTGAGTTGCTGCCATGTGATTGGCTGATTAGCTATTTCTGTTAACAAGCAATTGAACAGGTGTACCTAATAAAGTGGCCAGTGAGTGTATATCACTCTTCTTAGCAGAGCAAATCATATGCATTGTAATCTTAGGCGATAAAGAAATGTTTATTTTGCATTGTGTTAACATACTGTTGGCTTATATAGATCTATGTGGTTGTATTTGAAAGGACAGTATTATTTAGCAATTATGAGATGAAGCTTGGACTAATATTTTATACCTTTTTGATCATAAATTGGTACATTAGTTGGGCATTCAGTGACACTGGAATCATGTTTACACTGTCCAGTGTGAGCAGAACAACCTGTTCTCCGACCCTTATTCATTTATACAAAGAGATGAAAGCTCATCTCGAGTCTGATTGGCCAGCATAAATTCTGAATTGCAATTCATTTACTAAAAAGGCAACTACACCAAACAATAAACTCATTTACAATTTCTTTTGGTATAAAGAATATATCACTTATTTTCCACAGCAATGTTTTCTATACATTTACCCCCTCAGTGTTCATTTACCAACTCTTTCTCTGCTGAAATTTTAGTTGCGTTTCATATCTAATTTTCTGTTTCAATGATTTGTATTTTACTGCATTTCCATTAGCGGAACTATGATGTAGATAAAACCATAATATAATACTGTAACAATAGTAATACGTACCTCAATACTTTTGCAAACTTGGCAAAAATTAGGTTTATCTCCTTGCTTAAATCTATTAACAGAAGTATTACACAGAATATCAGTAATGCTAGAGTTTATAAAACATACATAAATTAATTTAAAAAATGAATACATTAATGAATATTTTAATACCTTTAATCACAGCTTCTAAGTCTCCAATTTCAGAACTGTCCGAATGTACTGGAGATGTGTCTGTTGGTAAAGAACACTGTATGGTTTCTGACTCTTTTACCTGTTGGATGATTGATAAAGATGCGTCCTGTTGAATGTAGTAATCAATTGTGTTTGGAAACTAGTCAAAATAATCAATTGCGATTATAAAACCCAGTACTATATATAATATTTTAAATAGTAAAACAACTAATAAAAATTATATTTACATTTTTTTTATATTACTCTGGGGAGACAATTCAAACCAGCAGTTTTACCTGATCCTGGCAAATTTTGAAAGAAAATCCGATGTCCCTTTTTTACTACTAGCTCAAAATGGGTATGGGCCGGGCCCTAGGTGACTTGACCCTGGGTCCCTGTTGGTGACTTCATTGTGAGAGTAAACACTGAGAATGTGAGAGCTGAGCTCAGTGTTTTCTCATGACTTTCCAGCCACCAAGGGTGTTGCTAGGGTCAAGGACAATAATAATTTGGAAATGTGCTGCACTTTGGTTCCCCAACATTTAACCTACCTTTTCTGCTGTTCATTTCTGTATTTATACATTTTTATATTAGTTAACCCCTTTGTGACCGGACTGGTTTTCAATTTTTGTACCCTTTATGACAACTTCTGTGGTGTAATGTTTCTGTTTAGCTGTAATGTTCTAATTTACTGTACCCACACAAATTATATATTTTTTCAGGACATGAATGGCTTTCTTTAGGTATCATTTTTTTCATATCATCTAATTTACTTTAAAAAAAAAATAGTATGGTAAAAACATCTTTCTGCCTTTTCAGGAAAAATCTTTTACTGTTTAATCAGTTAATTTTCTCAGACAATGCAAGGGTTTAAAAAAGTAAATGACTTTTTTTTAGTTTCTAATGAATCTGCGTTGGCCATGACTGCATGCACTTGCTTTAAGGCAAATTTTTCTTGGGACCCTATGTTACTTGAACATATTTGGATGAGCTTCCCCCCAGGGAGAGAGATGTTAGCTGTCCCTGTTCTTATTGCTAAGTGTTTTTGGACATGTAACTGAAATTAAAATCTGAAAAGTTATGGGATACCTCTAGACACCACCTTAAAAGGCAGTCATGCAGACAAGGGACTGAATTTATGTCCCAGGTGACTTGAGGGCCACACAGTACTGTTTTTCTTAATGTTTGTACATTGACAATGGATGCTTTAACATTTCTGTTGTTTGTGTTTACCTGTAATCTTCTTATTTAGTGTACCCATGCAAATTATATATTGTTATTTGTAGGACAAGGGGGTTTTCTTTAGATGCCATTATTGTGATCATAGCATCTAATCTACTATATAAAAACAATTATGGTGAATGCTAAATATATTTTAATATCTTTCCTGAGTTTAAAAATACTTTTGTTTATATTTTCTTTTGCAATTTATATGGCAATAAGTACAAGTAGCATATTGCTGACCATTTTTTCAAATATGGTCATCTTGCACCATAAAAACATTGGGTAGTTCTAAACTCGGGACAAACAGTAGAATCTATTTAGCAGGTTTTTTCATTAGCTTTTATACATGAGTAAAAGATTTTTCAAGTAAATTCAGAAAAAGTCCTTTTTTTAATGTTTCACCGTATTTTATACTTTTTTATTATAGTAAAAGATATGTATATGATAAGTATATAACTCGCGTGGGTTCAGTAAACGGGAGAGAAGAAAATTACAGCTAAACAGGAGCACCACAGAAATGTTAAAACAACCATTGTCCCGAAGGATATAAAAAATAAAATCAGCCCTTGTCATGAAGGGGTTAAAAGCTATAAATAAAAGTACACATTTTCTTCATATTTTTATACGAGAATTTATAATGGCTCCTAAGGCGCCAACATCAAAACAGTAATCCAACAAAACATTGCAAAATAATGGGGTTATGTATGAAAAGTGGTCTCCCAATGAGATATGGTTACTTTTAAAACGACAAGCATCTTTTAAAAATACGTTTTTGTAAAAAAAATATATATATATATACTTTCCTTATATTGTCTTTATTTAGCTACTTTGGTCTAAACAGGGGGGCTTAAATTTCAGTAGAAGGTGATATAACGGTTGAAAAGGTTTAATACTACCTCATATAGTAGTTTTAAACTCACTCACTGTTACTTGTGTATCTTTTTTGCGTTTAAAACCTTTATTTTCTTCATACTTCAGTGCTTTACTTGTCATTGTCACCTAGGTGATTTAAAAAGTCGACAAACATGATTTAACTTTTAAAAGAATAGAAAATGTATCTACATCAATAGTACATACTAATGACAAACAGTATTCAAAAATATACAAAAAAAAGAACAAATATATTTGGGAATCAATGTGAATCTCAAATGCATATTGGAGAAACATCATATGATCAGATACTTTGTTCACCCTTGTTGGAATCTCTTCACGAAAGGTCAGGACCATGTGTATAACAATGTTTACCACAATCCAATAAGAAAATATAACCTGTTTATCTCATGCTGACACCAAAATTTCATTGTGTTCAAATTTATGCAATTAAAAAAAAAACACTAAAAAATGACTCCAAATTAGACAGAGAACCTGTGTCAGTTGATAAATTTAAAAAAATACTGTTTTCACTTAGGATCATCTGACAAATCACTGACAACAGGAATTATGGGAAAAATTGTCTACAGGAATTCAATGTAAAACAAAACATTTCTTCAAATAACTTTACATTTACACTTATACAGTGTAATGTAAAGTTGTGCAAGTTACTTTAAACTCAAATGCCCGGCTAAGCCAGGACTAAAGCAAGAGCTAGAGATGTCTTAAAGAAACGGCCTAGTCCCCCATTTCCCACGGATTCCAAATCATTTTGTTGTCTGTAAAGTTGTGCATGTATTTTGTAACTGTTGGTTGTATAATCTGCACCACATCTAGCTATGTGAATTTTGTTCAGAACACAGACATTTTGTTGAACACGAAATGTTCTCGCTGATGTCCAAGTCTATGTTAACAAAGCATCACACGCAGGTGGAATTTAGCTGCGATGCCTGAACCAGGAATGCAAATTATACTAGACTTGTGCAAATAGACCAAAAACGATTCAGGCTAATTTTTCATTTCATTTTTTGGTCCATTAGTTTTTGGACAACTAATTACGTTTCCTGCCTTTTTTGGTTCACATGGCTTTGTCCATTCAGACACAAAATTCAATATCACTCATGCTCTCTCATCCTAACGCATGCTCACTCACAATGTCTCTCTACCTTCTATGCTGACTGCTTTTGTGTTTCCCTGTTTTCTTTTCCACGGGTCCTCGTCTTGTTCTTCTGTCTTCTTTAGCTTCTCCCTGGTATCAGCTCCATTAACCAGGCCTCGCGGAGCACTTACACAAAAGAGGGGAGCAACCGCGCACATGCTCTCCTATGATTGGAGGAATATGTTATGCGCCCTTTTGCAGAAGTAGGCTAGAATAATGCAGATGGATCCACAGAGAAAGAGAAGCGTTTCTGCGCCACTGGGTCTCCACAAATCAGTTTGTATTATTCTGGCATCTGGGAGCAAATTCTGCAAATTGACGGAGCTATGGGACAGCCTCTCCCCATTTTACCAATCAAGGGACAGTGTGTGTGGGTGGAAGCGCCATCTTTTTTGCGGAAGTGCTCCAAAAGGCCTGGTTAACAGAGCTCATACTGGGGAGAAGCAAACGAAGAAAGAAGACAGAAGAACACGAAGTGGAGCTGCGGAAAAGAAGACGGGGACAACGGAAGCGGTCGAAGGACAGGCTATGGAGACAATGAGAAAGAGCATCAGAGAGACGGCATGATAGCTGCGGAAAAGAAGACAGGGACAACGGAAGCGGTCGAAGGACAGGCTATGGAGACATTGACAAAGAGCATCAGAGAGACGGCATGATAGCGAGGGCGAGCAAGTGAAGGAGTGAAAAGGCAACAAAATGCAAATGAGAAGACTAAACTCTCCACTTCTTTTGTTTATTTTGTTGGGGTAACGCCCTGTTTTGTGTTTTCATGAACCTTCGTGTTGCTGTTTTGTAGACCTGAGGTTTTATCTTACTATATATATATATATATTATTTGAGAACACGTACACTGTTTACAAACAAAACATGTTTGTAACAACCAGAAGCATCATATAAACTGCATGCAAAGACCTCAGGCCTCTTAGACAAGGAAACCTTTAGAGATAAATGTTATAGAGGAGCAGTCAGGAATAAAAGACGACCTCATGCAGTTTAATGCAGTATTTTCTATATCCATAAAAAATTATTAAGGATTTTAATAAAGTTCAACCTGTAAAAACCATGCAAAATAGGGCTAAACTGTGCTGTGCAGGCTATATACGGGTGAGGGGATAAATATATATGTATGGATATATATATATATATATATATATACATCCCCTCACCCTCCCCACAATTCCCAGTATGCAATGCCACAATAAATTCCACGTGCAAAACAAGTTATTCCTTCATTAATAAATTACAAGGTGAAGACACACGGACGCAACTACAAAATGCGCCATTCCACGCTAATACGTTTTATTTCCGGTTTCCATAACGGGGCTTAATCTATGGAGGGCTAAGCATTTATATAGTAAACAGTAAGGGCAGCACTTATAATAATTAGCTAACCGCACACCTTCCTGAACGGCTACGAACTAGCAGACGGTGACATAAACAAATACACCGATACCGACCGAGCCCCACTCAGCCTGCGGGGGGAAATGTAAGCGCGCGGGCACGGTTCATTCAAACTGCGGCGGTTTGCGTCCGCACGCGCTACGCACGGGACCAGTTGGGGGGATCCCTAAAGTGAATGCGAGCGCGCCGGTCACGTGACTGTGAAGATTTACGGGTTATTACAGTGATAGAATGCGGGAAGCTCAGAGAAATTGTGGCGCCCTCTGAGGAGGGGAATTTTCCTCTTTGTTAAAATGGTCTTTATCCTGGCAGCTAATAAGTTAACTACCACAGTTGTACAATTACAACTCCCATGGCGCTCAGCTGTGAGGAGTATGTTGAAAGGTACTAATTAAGATAAAATGCTAATTACACTTTGGGAGGTATTAAGCAAATAAACCCTATAAGAATTATAAATGTTACATCATTTAAAGAATGTTTGCTAGGAAGGGTTGACTGTCCACAGTACCAGCAACAATATTTCTGCAGGCTCTGTGTAAAACACAGCAGGAGGGACGTAAAACCCAAACCGCTGGATATCAGGATGGGCTGCTAATTTTTTAGTCCACTCAGTGATGCACATAGTAAAAAGTATGGTGATTGGTGATTAGTAGGTAATGTTAGTAGTCATAATGGCGATTTTACGCCCCCCTAGGACTACTTACCAAACTTGTATCATAAAAGGGCAGTTAAGGTTAAATATTTAACTATTTAATAGTGATTTGAAATTGTCACAGACAATATGTGCATCAGCCCCGGGCCCGTAGAGCCACTCTGGCATATCAGAGCAAAGCCCTCAATAAGTACCTGGGAAATAGACCCCCAAACCCTGGACTTGACAAGCAAAATGTCCCACATTGCAACCTTTGCCGGTCTGTACCATTTGCCCCTAAACAGCCTGCCTGTGCCATTTCTGCTCCCCAAACAGCCTGTCTGTGCCATTTCCGCCTCCAAACAGCCTACCTGTGCCATTTCTGCCCCAAACAGTCTGCTTTTGCTATTTTTCCCCCAGACATATTGATGTTAGCACACATTTATTCACTCATTCATACATTGACTTATTCATTCACTCCTTTCTCTGTGGTGCTTGCACATCATGCTAGTGGAAGCAGCAGGGTCACGTTACATGATGTTCCTGCTTACCATGGCAAGGAAAAGAGAGGATGCTTGCACAGAATGCGAGCGCCACAGAGGATGTGGGCCTACGCGTGCAGACAAGCGATCCCAGTTGCGACCGCTGTGACTCACATTAATAACATTAGGTGGCCAATGGACCACATAGACGTCAGCTCGTCTCCAGTGCTTCACCAGCCCGTGGACCACCTGGCCCGCTGGGAAATCTGGTTTGCCGGTGGGCCGGTCTGCCCTGTCCCCATATCCACTTGCCCCCTTGATATTTGCATGTGTTCAGTCGAGCACATTTCCTAACAGGAGATATACAAGGCCAGCCAGCTCCACTTAAATGTTAGGTCAAGGTCTATCAGGAGGAGAAAGTTATCCCATTGATTTGAAAGGTAGTACTTTCTTGCCACGGATTCCTTAGAGGTAGGGAGCTGTAGCTTCTTAATAAAGCAAGTCTTTTTATATTTTTCATCGATCAGCCATAACATTTTGACCACTGAGAGGTGAAGTGAATAACACAGATAATCTTTTTATCATGACACCTGTCAGTAGGTGGGATATATTAGGCAACAAATGAGCATTTCATCCTCAAAGTTGATGTGTGAGAAGTAGGAAACATGGGAAAGCGTAATGATCTGATGGAATTTGTAAGGTATTAACCAAATAAACTCTATAAGAATTATGAATGAGACAGAGTGTTACATGATTTTAAAGTTTTGCTGGGGGTTGACCACTCCACAGTACCAGCAACAATGCTTCTGTAGGCTCTGTGTATGCGCATCACACAGCAGCAGGCTTATTTTTTAGTCCGTGCAGTGACACATTTAAAGTTATAGTAAAAAGTAGGGTGACTAGTGATAAGTAGGTAATATTAGTAATCGTTATGGCGATTTTACGGCACCCTCGTTTGCGGTAGTGCTATACCACACAATAGACAACGGGGCGCTTATACAGGGGAAAGAAAAAAGAAACACTAATAGAAATAAAAATAGAAATGTGTGTCTACGCACTCACAAAATTTCAGATAAGAAAAGGTTCTTCATAAAACCATATCTTTACTTCCATGATCCTTAAAATTTAACAGAAGCACATCCAATGGTGCAGTATCACAAACACAAAATTGACCATGCACATGAATACAACGAAAAACAGCATATACAAGTCCTTCAGATGTAACTTTTGGGTTCTAAACGTTCCTCGACGCGTTTTGCCACTGGCTTCTTCAGGAGGAAAATCGTGATTGAGGACGTCATCACCATCACAATGTTGTATTTATATTCCTTTACTTCTGTCTTCTCTAGTCGAGGAAAGTCCTTCTGTCTTTTATTTTCCCTCATATGACGTCTCTGTGGATCTTGATGTGAAAATAGAATTGGATATTGATAAAGTTGATACATTAGTGGAGCATAATACGGCCACTGACCTTTTGAATGCTAAATTGCTCACATAAAAAAAAACAACTTACTTTTTTGCTGCCTTCCTTCCCTGCTGCTGTGCTCACGACGTGCTCACGAGGAACTGTTCCGTGTGACTCCACCCCCTTGAGCGGCACATCAAGCTCAAGGGGGCGGAGTCACACAGAACAGGGCACTGGGCGGCACGGTGCAGGCATGTCGGCCACTTAATGATTTTAACGTGGTCGGCTGCAATGGCATCTCGGTGTGCCGGCCCATGGACTGGCTGGCCCACCGCGGGCTTTTGCCCTGCATTATAGACCGCCCTGGCGCAGCCGAATCAGCCACTTAAATGGGTGGCCGCACGGCCGTTTAATGTAGATTCAGGGCGCCCCTGGAGTAATATGTATAGAAGTTTAACATCTTTGTATATATATATCTCTTAGAGAATAGTTTAATATTCTGTATGTGGAGTTAATGATATCCCTGATTAGTTACATTACTTTTAAATATCTTTTGTGGCTGGACATATCTGCAAGCAGGACAATGAGCACATTGAAAACAGGCTTTTATTGGTTGAGATCACCATGTGTTTTGCTTTTGGGGGATAAGAACGAATGTACATATTTAGCTCTTCTGTTGAGAGTGCTTTTTGATAGGCCTTCTTCAGCCACTTAGTGAGATATCTCTTTTCCCTAAAGGATTGTTTGAGTTTTTTTGCCTTGATATTGAAATCCTCACGTAATGTACAATTACGTCTTAGGCGCAAGTACTGGCCCCACCAGGATACCTCTCTTTAGTGGCTCGGGGTGGTAATTTGAGGATTACGAAAGACTATTAGTGGCCGATTCCTTACGAATCAATGTTGTTGTCACTCTCCCTTTTGTATCCTTTAAAACTTTGAGGGATAGAAAAATGAATTCCTCAGAATCGATCCTATTGAAAGATTAATTTGGAACCATCCCAAATCAACTGAATATCGTCTGTTTATCTGACCCAATGAGCGTAATGAAGAGTTGTGGCTAATAGGACTTTACATTTTACGGGCTTCGTCTTGTTAGTGAAACATGTCAGGATTTTTTTCTTTAAACTCTGGGTCCATAGGCGAACACAATTCACTTTTTTAGCTGCCCCCCCAATCTATTACTGCTGACACTCAGGATTTGGGTCTAAATACTTTTTGATCTTTTAGCTCAGACCTTAGATGCAGAGAGTTCCAGCACTTAGAAGCTGGTATCGCATGTTGTAAGAACCTGGTCTGTATTTTTAACCATTACAGCTACTAAGCAAGTTGCATCAAATAGGAATCAGTCATCCACATTATTAGGGGTCAATTTAACTAAAAGTTAATTTTTAATGTATTTAATAGATTTCTCATATTCTTTTGAATTTCTTCTATATGCCTTACTTAATTTTTATATAGTTCCGTAGGTATCCCTAGATGGCGCTCCAAGCACATGACCTGAGTTATTCCAGAGGTGGCATCCTAGGATGGTGCCACATTTGAAGTCACAGAGCTCTTCAGCACAACCTACTGTTAGTCTATGGAGATGGCTGCTTGATTTTATCCACCTGTTAGTAATGGATCTTCCTGAAACACCTAAACTCAATAAGTAGAAGGGGTCCCACATACTTTTGGTCATATAGTGTACATCCTGGAGTAATTCAACTTTGTTATCAGGATTCAAATGCAGGTGCTTGCAGCTATTACTTTCCAGACAGGCTACCAAAGAGTCAGTTTTAGAGGATGGGACCTAAACAAACAGAAATATAAGTAATTATCATGTGCCCAGTATTTCAGAATTTAAAGGAACTGTTTAATGTCCCATTAAATCAGAATACATATTAAAGCATACCTCCCAACATTTCAAAATGTAAAGTAATATTTCCTGATATTACTTTTAAACATTTTGCACCTCTAATTTAAGACTCTGTCCTCTTTTTGTAGTAGTATTTCTTCTTTTAAAAAATAATCTGTTTCTTTATCATGTTGATTTCCTTTAAGTATATCCCCCGTCTGCCACGTCTTTCTTCCAGGCTATATATGTTAAGATCCTTTAACCTTTCCTGGTAAGTTTTATCCTGCAATCCATGAACCATTTTAGTAGCCCTTTTCTGAACTTTCTCCAACATTTCTATATCCTTCTGAAGATCCGGTCTGCCTACCTTTAAATCCTCTATGATAATTTCTTCTAGATCCCTTTCCACACATGTTGAGGTTAGGACAGTATCAAATATTCTATAGTCTGTCCTTGGGTTTTTATGCCCTAGATGCAATAATTTTGCATTTATCCACATTAAATGCCAGTTGCCACCGCTCTGACCATTCTTCCAGTTTGCCGAAATCATTTGCCATTTGTCTTACCCATTCAGGAACATCAACTCTGTTGCAAATCTTTGTGTCATCAGCAAAAAGACACACCTTACCTTCAAAAACGTAATATCACTGCTGCAATATCACTAGTAAAAATAGTAAAGAGAATAGATTGCTCCGAATACATACGCCATTCACGACAACCCTCTGCTGTCGTCACTCAGCCACTCCCTAATCCATTCAACAGTAGTAGGATCTAAACTCAGAGATTGCAGTTCATTCATAAATCTTTTATGTGGGAGTGTCAAATGCCATATGATGGCTGGAATGTCCCTTTAAACAGTTACATATCTGCAGTAATGTTAAAACATGTTTTTACAGAGGCATTTATTGCATAATATTGGAAATCACTGTTGACGTGGTAAATCCCTGAAATCCTGGGTGGTTCCAGAAATGTATGTATGAGCGTGTGTTATACTGTATTACTATTTAGCAAGTTTTAGCGCATAGAAGGAGCTCTAACAGTAGGTTGGCAGGTAACCACAGACCACAAGACTAAGGTAAGACAACTTAATGATTTAATGTCAGTGTTTCAAATATTAACATGTGTATACAAGGTACTAATGATTTCTAATCCATCCACACGGACCAATATTCATGGCATTAACCTGCTAGAATGAATAGACACAGTTGTTATTTTTTTTGGTAACATGTGTCTTCTGTTCACTACCTACATTATTTTCCCAATGTTAAATGGTTGTTTTGCAAAATACATTGTGATATGCTTGAGTTTTACGGTACATTTACTACACTTGTTAGTAACTGATTAACAGACAAGGTGAGCGCCTTTTACTGCTCACAATGCTTACAGGCACAGCCGTGTCAAATGCAAATGACTGTTCCATTTAATTACAAATTGTGCCCTATGTGATCATGTGAATGGTCACTCCCAACACCTGTACACTGCTGTATTTCCCTGACTTAACCATTATAGTACCAAAATATTGAATTTGCTTCCCCTATCCAGTGAAATAGCAACATATATATATATATATATATATATATATATAGTTATCTATATAAAGCATGGATGTAATAAAGGTATTATTTCAATAACTGATGCCAAGAAGAATTAAATTGTTTTCTAATGTATACGATAGCTCAATGTTCCCGTTAAGTTATTATTGCAACTGTGTGGTGGGATTAATACGACCCCCCACACATGTATTTGTCTCTTTCGCTCCCCCACTAAATGCCAAGTTCTGAGTATATCCATATGCATTGGAACCTCCCATGATGAGCTTTTTTGCATTCTCCCTCTTCTGGAAAAATGGCTACACGAGGAATGGGGCTGGCCACACATAGGGCATAGCTAGCAACAGACAGCCTAAAGTAGATTGGAAGTAGGTGTTGCTAAACATATCTCCCCTAGCTAGAGAAAGTGGAAACTGACTTTGAGACCAAGAGAAGCATTGCATCACCCAGAGACTCCAAACAAGCAATCGTCCTTACTTCTTCATGATATTGCTTCTAAAGTCAATCACATGCTTGGTGACTGTAAACTAACCTTTAATAACAATGCCAGTGTTCTCTCCACAGAGGAAGTGTTGCGAAGGCATTTTGCTAAGGGGTTTGATATGTTTTCCCCCAAAATGTTTACTGTACAAATTGTCAATAATATGTATTGACGCAAATATATGTACTTGGCTAAAAAATGGGATGTAAAGAGTAGTTGTAGATGGAAAACACTGTCCCAAGTGGATCTCTAATCAGGTACTCATGTTATACTGGTTGATTTACCCATCATGAAGTTGATGTTAGGTTTTCTATGATTTCTATCAGTGGGTACAGAGCATATCGACAGCACAAGTAGGGGGTATCCCCAGGATAGCAAAGGAAACACAGTCCAGGTCTGCAATCCATCACTGCACCGATGGCAGCTCTGTGCCTAAACCCACTTTCCTGAGTTTAGACTGTGTTAGCGCGTATATTGAGTCAGCAATTGCCGAAGACAGATTAAAAATCCCAGGCATAAAGATTTTTTCCAAACTTAAATGAATGTTTTGAATTTGTCATTACCTGTATGCAATAGAATGGGTAACACTGTGAAGAATGTTTTCTTTATTTTTGTCCGCATTTATCTTATTCTAAATTATATATATTTATGCATGTTTCCAGACTGGCTCACTGGCCAACAGTCAGAGACTGTGTGAGTATAAATCCATAACGTATGCCCCTACGTACCTAGTTGACGGACGCACTTGATCATTTGGTTGCTAGGGGCCAGGACCACTTACTCATCCCCAGTCCAGTCCTGCAAGACGAAAATCACTGCTGACAAATAGATGCTTTCGTAGTGAGTATTACATCAGTGTACTACATCGAAGCAGATACTTCCATAAATATGTTTCCACACCCTAAGATAATGTTAAATATGCAAATTTTCATGTGATTTTTTTTTGCCAATGCTTTTAGAACAACCATGAGTAACTTTGGTAGTGATGCAATTTTGCAATTTTACCATGAGTCACGAGAAGAAATAAAGAAGCCCCTTATTTGTGTCAGCATCTCGCTTGCATTTGGTGTTTAAGGGTTAGTATTAAGTAATTCTAGTCTTATAATATTTAAGCAGATGTTTCCACGCCCCAAAATAATATTAAAAAATGCAAATTTTAACGTGATGCTCTTTGCTAATGCTTTTAGACCATAATTTACAATGCGTAACTTTGGTAGTGATGACATTTTGCAATTTTACCATGAGTCATGAGAAAAAATAAGAAAAACCCATATTTGTGTCATCAACTTGCTTACATTTGGTATTTAAGGCGACTTGTCTTCCAAAACAATATTAATAAGGTTTCCTTAAATAAAAGACCCGTACTTGAGTAAATTAAATCGTTTCTCATTTAAGTTGCTATTGATAACGTTCACTGTAACTGGCCAGAGGTCAGATCCTAGGCTGAATTGATCTTTGCATTTATGTGCATACATGGCAACTTTCATGGCTACCTGGAGCTTAGCTTCTTCTGAGAGAGTGGCTTCATGAGAAATGAGGCCAGCCATACATTGAGAGGTGGCCCTCTGTCCATGAGATGGGGCTAGCTGTGCATAGTGACGAACCCTAGCTAATCTTTAATGGGTGGTGAGCATGGCCATACACCGCTGCACTGCTAGGTTAAAGAGGACCTGGAGACTCAGGGAAGCAGCACTTCACCTTTACACTTGGGTTCAAACCCAGAGCGTTCCCAAGTATACGTATCTGTTGTGTCTTTAAATATGCTACATTTGCGGCTTCAAGGGGAACGGACACATCATTGAATACAACACAGAAAAAATCTGTATTATTATGTATATGATATTCAGTTTCTTTTATTTTTTGGAAATCTTATTTAATTCTGTTAGCTCAATTAGAAAGCTGTCACAATCCCTGTATTCCTTAGGCAGGCTGCACCTGCGCACTAGGAAATCCCATAAAAACTATAGTGAACCCCTGGGGAAAAAATGCTACGGTACAAACAGTAGAATGCACCTTCTTACAACTTTTTTACAACTTTCTTGTCCCCATTTGTTCTCTTGTAGAGAATAATTGAACGTTATATGAACATACAATCGGTAGTGAAGATGCAGCAGGAAGGTAAGGAAATCATTTATGGCTGTAAATGAGGATTCTAGGAACTTGCTTATTGTTGTTTAATGAACTATACATTGCTCTTCCCACTATGTAAATAGCTCAAATTGATACCATATATATAGCAATTCAGCAGAGACTTAATTCATAGAGGTAATTTGCCAAGAATATTTATTTGCTTTCTTTAATGCTTAAACACAGAGGCACACACATTGGGCCAGTTTCAAGAGAGAGCAAAGATCTCCCCCACCAGCCCATTGAGGCCTATGCCATGCTAAGAAGGGCAGTTGGAGAGTGTCGCAATATGTCTATAATAAACTTGTGCATTCAGATTTGTACAAACTTTTTTTAGCGAAATATGCCTGTTTTGTGCATTTGAAAAAAACAAGGTTGATTCTGACGAAATTGATGAATTGCAAAACCAATAAAATGTTGTTAAGTTTTGTTCATTTGTTTGCCTGTTATACATGAGTCTTCTCTCCTTCCCACACATCTGGGACAAGATGTTGCTTTATCTGGGATCACACAGGATGAAACAAGCTATGATCAGTATTTTTGGCAGCATTGGTTCAAAGTGGGTACTTGTATTAAGCATTCAGAGCCCAAACTAACACGTGCTTCTTCTGAAGTATTGGCAAATGCAAACTCCTCAGGAAACAGGACAGGGTGCAAAAGGTAACCCAAGCAGAAGAAAAAAGGCTATAGTTAACCATTGCAATTTTTAAAAAAATATCTAAGACACCAACATATGTTAGAGGGATGTAAAGATAAGGAGGCTGTTCACATATTCACCACCCCTCAATAAAGCAAATCTTCCTTAGATTAAGTAAAAATGTATTACATTAAAGTACAAATCTCATGGCGTCTGTGAACTACAAGCGTCTTCTGCTCGGAGGCTGTTCCACATGGCCGCCACTGTCTCAGGACTAGGAGACAGAGTGTTTTGGGGCAAAAAAAAATATTTCTAAAAAAAAAGGAAAAAATGAAATTACTGGTAATAGTTTGTCTAGTGGCACTTGAAGACTCTTCAGATTCTTCCCAGAAGCGATTTAATGCCAGTGTGCTGTCTAAACAAAGGTTTATTTAGTATGCAAACCGCAATATGTTGGCCGACAGAGCCTCCCAAGTGATTCTGGTAACTTATATAGTTTTTGATGTCCTGTATTTTTATACAGTAACTAAAATACACTGTTTTGCATTCATAGATGAAGTTGACGCCTTTAAGCTTGCTACTCCAACAAATCCTGTGGAGATATCTATTCAAAACATCGATCAGCGAACGCTAATAACAGCTAAAACAGAAAAGAATTTCACAGCTCAGTTTGTGAAAAATGATTCTGGTAAATCATAGCAATGCCTTATATGCAAATATTTTAAAGTGTTTTGAGTTATGATCAATGCATAGGTAATAGGAAACTAGAAAGATTTTTTTTCTGTGTTTATATAGGTATAGTAACTAATATACTGAGGTGGTATGTGCACCTTGTGGGATGATTATTAATAGACTAAATACCTGTAATACTTTACCCTTTAAATCCAGAGTACATCAACTTTCACTTTTTTCTAACCTGGATCTCCAGGAGTTAATAATAATAATAATAATAATAATCAACATATTATATCAGCCTAAATAGAATGAGAGAAGTACACCGCTGCAGGTATCAGCCATAAGTCATCTCAATGTATACGGGGCCAAGGATAGAGCAATGAGTAGCATAAACATGAGTGCTAGTGTGTATAAGGTTGTTGTGCACCAGTTATTACACATACCCAAATGGAGAAACCAAGGTCAACTCAATGTTTGCAGGGCCAAGGATAGAACAATGAGTAGGAGAAACACGAGTGCTAGTGTGTATAAGGTTGTTGTGCACCAGTTATTACACATACCCGAATCATCCAGTATCCTTTTACATGTATGATTGGAATTGGCCCTGCATCAGACACAGCTCAACTCTTGAGTGCCTTATTTGCACTCAATGCAAATATGGTAACATATTCCTAATGGTAGGAACCCATTACACATGTCAACATTACAAGGACATCATGTAGTGGCAGCACATGAGGGCTAAGAATGAGTAAGCCTCAACAAAGAATGCTTGTATTTTGTTGTGAAATGTGTATTGCATCGTTATATTTCTTTTTAGGAATAAATTAAACATTTTTTGTTTTCTTCAGACAATCAGTCCAAATTTTTGCTGTACACATATAAAGAAACTTTACCACCCAGAGGAATCCCAGTGCTTTTTTCTGCTACTATAGACAATACACTCTTTCTTATGTGTTGTGACAGCGATTCTTCGATCTATTTTAAGGTGAGTATATAAAGGTCCACAAAGGGGAACGGGGTGCTTTAATCCATGTGTTTATGGTTAGGATAAAAGGGCGAAGGGTAAACCAGTTATGTAAGTCTATTACATATTTTCTGATTAATGAGAGCTATTTCAGAACCCCTCCTTAATTTAATAAAAGTGGCGCATTTTACTGACACCTCTGTTGTTGCACAAAATTATCAAAAACAATTAATAAGATATTTTCAGTGTTTTCCCATTAGTAATGACATTTCAAATCCTGCTTTTTTACCTCAATCTTCCACAGGCAAAGTGCTTGGAAGAATAGTGCTAATTCACCAAGTAGTAGTGTGGGCAGTTTAATTAGGGTTAACTCGACTGACCACGTTTGAACAAGATTGTATATTAATGGAAATTGAAGTTGTTTTCAAGTACATGTGAGTCATTTTGTGAGTTTAAGGCGAGGGCATTTGGGTACAAACATCAACCCCCAATAATAAAAATAAACATTAAAATAAAAAAAATGTGGGGGGTCACCAGGATCCCCTATTAATTGGGGTGAGGTGATCACCTACTTTCCATGTACATAGTGGGAGGTAATTGCATTAATCTGTTCTGATGGCCTCCACTGCCTCACACCTCTCACCTACTGGGATGAGGTTAAAATGATTAAATACCCATTGGAGTAGCACTGACCCCATCCAATAACTCTCCCCCTCCCTTGATCCCTGCCCTGTGTGATAAATGAGGTATAAGAAATAATTCAAAAACTCTACCAAGTTTATATTTTAAAAAGTACCCTATGGATGGCACATACTCAAAGCCATGCCTCCCTGTCCCCATTCCTGTTCCTGCACCTATGTCCCCTATCCCATGCCCACTTAGGTGATGCGGGTTGAAAAATGAGAACAATTATTTGAAGTGGTATAAATTTCATCCCTTCATTCCTGCCCTGAGATTGTGCTTAAAAAAAAAGACAGGTAAAATAAAAAAGGACTGGCCTGGCTCTGTATTGTAAAGCACACCAGAATATGATGGCACTTCATAAATCAATAAATCATATTAATAACCCAGGTGCATAGTTTTTTTTTTATCAAATCTCCGTTTATTAGGTATGCACATTGTCAAAACAGAGAAGAAGCAGATAAAACATGTACAATATGCTTGATGAAGTACAAAACAGGAGGACAACGAGTAGTCACGATCCACAAGTTTTAACAGCAACCAAGCTAAAGACGACGTAGTGAACGGATCAGGCATAGACGGCAAGCCAGAGTCAGTGTAACCCGAAGCATGCGTAGTGCTACTGGTAATCCAGTGTAATGGAGACGGAGCGAGAACTGGAGACTCACAGCATAAACAATAAAACTAAATAAAAATAAACAGTAACCAAATAAAAATGAAAGAAAATGAAAGCACTTGCTGCTGCGGAATGTTACTAAAAAAGACACGTTCATCCCAAGACATGACAAACATCACGACCGAGCCCAACCCTAGGCGAGGTAGTTAAGGGGACCCGAGGTCAGCAGGCAATCCAGTAGAGATTCATGAGGGGGGAAACCATAAAATCAAGGAACCCAAACTGGCCGGCGGGAGGGGATCAGCAGCATATGTCAAGGAGGCGGGTGGATGAAATAAAGGTCGTCCAGGGGAGCCAGGTGACATCATTCCCATATTCCTTTCCCCTGGAAGATGCCACTAAATCCTCCATTTGGTATATAAAATTAACCCTAGATATCCAGGCATCAATGGGGGGGGTCTCGGGGAACCCCGAGTGCATAGTTAAATTGGTATGATGAGTCAAGAGACCCTACTCATTTAATTATGTAAAATGCAAAAACAACAAAACCATTCTTGCAGGGGAAGTCCACTGGGGTTGACCCCATAATGCATAGGGAAATCATTGACCTATAACTGCAACTCTCCTTCAAACTCACCTGGAATCTTCAATCCCTTTAGTGAATAATTCAGATAGAAAATTTGACTTTCTCATAGATTTTATAGGACATGTTGGATTTTTATGTTAGATTAAGGACATAAATAAATAAAATATATTGTTTTCCACAGAAAGAAGAGCTGCCAATCGACATACGTTCTAAGCATAGTGAGTTCATTTTTTATCAAAGATCCTTTTCAGCGGGACATACTTCATTTTCCTTTGAGTCGTCGGTGAAGCAGAATTATTACCTTGCATTTGAAGAAGAGGGCAATATACAAAAACTGATTTTAAAGCATTGCCCTCCAGGCGAACTGGATGAAACCATACAGATGAAAGTTTTTTAATCCAGTAGCATGCTAAGCCATCAAACATTTTGTTGGCCTGTATAATTAAGCCTTATTTGCTTTATGGTGTATTTTAAGCTTTTCTTATAGAAAATACAAACATGCATTTTATTACAGGGTTTACATTAAAAGTAATTTTCTAAAGTCCTAGAAATTACTTTTAAGACCCAGATATTAGTTTAATGGGAAGTTTCTACACAAATGGTGCTCGTTCAACCATTACTAGGCTGCACAATCTTCTTGCAGCCTACAAAGTGATAGGTCAACAAGCATTTAACCCAGCGAGAGACATACCTCTACTTCCCATATTGTAAAACTAAGCATATGATCTTGTGTAACCATTTGCTTTATATGATACTGTGTATCAATAAAAGTATTTTACAATTACCATATACAGTAGTTTCTTTACTGCTCATCATGCAAGTCATAATGCAGTGTTACAATGTTATTTATCACGTAAACATATGTCACACCCTCTGCGATGTTATACAGATGCCCCCCACATTTGCAGTGTAAGAATGGTGGCCATAGAGGGGGTGGCCAAGGGGTGCAGCCCCGGGTCAGGTGCCCAAGGTAAATATGTCCCTATTGATATTTACTGACGGACCAATAGACAAAAGGAGCTTGAAATTATGTACGTTTTTTTTAATGTTGACGTTATTATTACGAATGGGGGAAAAAACAGAATGGACAAAGCAGAAGTAACATTAAAAAGTGGGCTACTTTATGTCGTTTAAAAAAGGAATTTTTCAAGCAAATACGAGTGAGGTAATGGAAGTCAGTATAGCTGAAAATAAGTAGAATAACTTCATGATTATGGTTTCATCAACCCCCTCATCACCAGCTCCCTTCAGGACTGCCTTGTACTCTTCACTATAAGACATATCGCTTAGTGGCATCACAGAAGCACTATTCTGTGCTTATTTTAAAAGTGCATTTGAAAGAGCGACCAGTAATCACTCAAAAGAGTATTCTGCATGTGTGATCTCTTTTATAGCCTTTCCTTAGAGCACAGGCACACTGGGACGCCTGCTTGCCCAGTAGACTGATAAGGTCCCCTGTTTTTCAGCAGATGGGCCTATGGAACCTATGTCCTAGACCTAGTTTGCCCCAGCCCCCAATAAACCACTAGATGTTTCTTCAGTAGGAGCACTCACCCTTATACACACTAGCACACAACCAGACACATTTATTTATGATTATAACTTCCCCCTTCACTGTCATATTAGCTATTTCCCCAATTGGTAGGTTATCTAGCTCTTCTACTTGTCCAGAGGGTCTATAAATCAAACCTACACAAGTTACTTTACTTTTACCAAATTGAAATGAGACCCAAACTGACTCTATGTGATCCTCACCAAGTTGTGTTAGGTTAGATTTTATGTTATTTTTCACATATAGGGCCACCTTCCCCCTTTCTTGCCTTCTCTATCTTTTCTATATAAAGAGTAGCCCGTTATTGCTATGTCACAGTCATTTTTCTCATTACACCATGTCTCAGTAACAGTCACTAAATCAACATTCTCAGGTCCCCCTACTGTCACACGTTTTATGCGGGGCCTATTTTAACATGCGGTGAGAAATTAAATCTGTGCATTATATATATCCTCATGGATCTTATTCCTGAAACTGCAAACATATGACTCTTAGCGTGTCATTTTTAACACACATGCTACTACTTCCTAGCCTTAGGCTTCTCCCTATTATCTGTACTAACCAGGCCCCAGATCCACTCACCGGGGTACTAAATAAAATGCCTTCCTATTCTATGCTGTCATGCCCGGTATTTATTGCCACTCCTTCCTAGGTTAAAATGTCATCCAATTATTACAACCAGTTATGGCACCCTTATGCCTAAAAGCAAAATTCCTGCAGATCACCATGCTGGCTGTCCTATTACAAATCAAGAAAATAGAAAGGCCAAAGCAGGAGTAACATTAAAAATTGAATAGTTTTATTTTTAAAAATGCATTTTTTAACCAATCACAAGTGAAATAATGGAAATCATATGTCAACTAAATGCATCATTGTAGTTTCATCAGCTTCCCTCTCATGATCAGTAACTTTTTTTAGGATTGCTACATTGTTTTCATTATAGGACAAATATCTGTCGGTACCATCGGCAATCTGCAAGGTGGAAAATCCATCAGCGGCATTATTCGAGTAGAAAATGAAATCACAATTATTTCCTGACACACGAGGGGGTGGTTCCATTTGCTGAAGAAAGACACAACAAATTGAACATGTCATCGCTTTAATGGTAGACGTCACATATTTAATATGCTCTCCAGCTATGGTCTATAAAAGTATGTAAGGTTGCAACTGTTGGCATGTGTCGGAAAAGTACGTGAGGAGCCTGGCTGAGACAAAGTTAAGTAAGAAGTCTTTATCTCTTAGTGATCTGAAACATTAATTGTATCTCTGATTCTAAAGCTGGTGTCTTTTTGTTATATTATTTATTTTACTGTGTTATGGTGGTACATCCTTGCAAAGAGGTTAACAGCTATGGTACTTCCAATCAAGATGTATAGGGATATACCATACATTAAACATATTTAAAAGGAAGCAAGCATCAATTAACAACGTTACCTTGAAGTGCAGATTTCCATCTCCTGTGGAACATATGATGTATGGCAAGCCACCTTTTTCAAAGGAGATCACAACTGATTGTCCCTTATGGCTGATGGTACTCATATATGTGTCAAAAGTAAATGAAGAAAACTCTAGTGATTAGAGAAGAAAATCAGTGGTCAAAATCCATCATGTAACTTGGTTACGTTATTCTACTGTTCTACTGTATTCAAGGAAAGCTGCAGTATTACTTCAGAAAAACTGCAGTAATTTTTTCGTAAGGGAGGGTGAAAGTGTGAGGTTAAACGCACTTCACTTTTTGTCATGTCACATGTCGGTAAGCACCTTTTGCACCTAGGGCCCAAGCATGCACATTTTATTTTTGTATGCACCAGCCCCAGCCTTTTGGCTAGGTGTGCGGTGCATACTAGGAATGTTTTTTTATCACAACAGCCCAAGGGCTGGGGCTTCCTTGGGGAGCACGTTGTATATAGTTTTTGTTTCACATAATTTGCAATTTTTGCACAGGGCACGCGTGTTTTTCTTTTTTTGATATATTGATATTGATATAACCGGTAGCGGACAGCAGTAACGGACACAGTACCTGTCCTAAAGGCCATGGTGGAGGCAGATTCCCTAAAGAGGTCAGGTTTTTCTGGTGAGGAGGAAAGTCAGGTAACTCTTCTGAGCACCTCCTCCTCAAAACGAGTATTCCAGTGGTCCTAACCCTTGTGGGGAAGAACAAGAAGATCTGGCCCTCCTACAGGTCTTAAGGCCGGGGAGGGAAGGAAGAGGCCGCATGTCCTACAGGAGTGTGACCCCCAAAGAAAATGAAGATGGGTACCTGGTGTCCATCGTGGCCTTATGGCACTTTTTTATTTTTCACAGCGAAGCACTGACCTTGGGATTAAAAAAATTGGGGTAAGCCTCAGTGCTGCCCTGTCAGGGCGCTAAAGCACTGTATTGCTAGGCTTCTGTATACTACAGTGCCGTTGTTGAGGTTCCAAAAGAGCTATGTTTCCTGCTGTCTTCGACGCTAGTTATGCCTGACGGTTTGAGTTTCGTGTTCCAGTCCTGCTATAAGCTTCAACTTCTGTTTCCTTTATAAGGTGTGCCCCACCCATTTGTTATATTTGTTATATTTGTCTCAGTCAGCAGTCTACAGGTATGTCCTTGGTTATGTGTTTAGATTCAATGTTTAGTTTCAGCTTATTAGTAATTCAGTAGGCAGGGTTAAGTGCTAGGACCCACTGAATATTGGAGTACTTGTCGAGTTTTTCATTGGCGTAGAGGTGGGCTAAGCATACTATGGCCATAAGAGTGTGACTAAATCTCCAATTGTTTTCTTATAGTCCTAGGCTAGTCCTGTATTCATGTGTGTCCGTCTTGTGTGCCTTTGCCCAATTTTCCCTGAATCATCTGAGGATCTCGGTTCCTCTCTCCTCTCCTCATGCCCCAGTTTAAGATATGCTATCCTTGCTTAAAGGAGAAGTGTCGGAGGATCCCCTGTGTTCCTTGCCTTGTGTCAGGACCCACGGCGGGGTCCTCGCCGGCAGCACTTACCAGCTCCGGGTAACCGGTCCCGCGCCGTGGCTGTCCCGTCTTTCTGTCAGGACCCACGGCGGGGTCCTCGCCGGCGGCACTTACCCGCTCCAGTTAAACAGTCCCGCGGCACGGCTGTGCTGTCCTCTTCAGCCAGCCGCGTGGTGGCTTCTAAGCGCGCGCGCGCCCTCACATAACTTTATGTGTTCCCTGCCGCTGCCGGCAGGGAACACGCGCGAGTGACGTCACGTCTATGGGCGTGGCGATCACTGGCGGGAAGTTTAAAAACTGAGCACTGAAACTCATTCAGTGCTCAGTTATTGTGCCTTATACCGTGTATTCCTGTTATTCCTGATGTGCCTCCTCGTGTACCAGACCCCGGCTATTCCTGACGTGCCTCCTCGTGTACCAGACCCCGGCTATTCCTGACGTGCCTCCTCGTGTACCAGACCCCGGCAATTCCTGACGTGCCTCCTCGTGTACCAGACCCCGGCTATTTCGGACGTGCCTTCTCGTGTACCAGACCCAGGCTATTCCTGACGTTCCTATTTATTTTTCGTGTGTGCTCCTAGTTGTCACTTGCATACCGGGTTCCTACCTCTATTACTCCGTTCCGGGCAGCTCACGCCTCACACCTTGTTCCCTGTCCTTTGTTGTGCCCTGTACATGTATGTCTTGTCTGGCTGTGTCCTTGCTCTGTCTTCTTGTTCCTTGCTTGCTCTGTCCCCCTTGCTTGCTATGTTTCTGCTGTTACTCTGCTTAGCTTCCCTACTCTCAGCCTGCAGCATCCTGCACATTTGTCTGTAGAGCACAATCCTGCACATTTGTCTCATGCCTACTCTAGGGTGCCTGCAGGATATCACTTTGTTTTGGTCTGGACAAATTCCGCTGCTTTGTCAGGGCCCTGGAATTTGGCTTCACAACCCTGCTCCAACTCTGCTACTCCGCAATACCTCCTGAATACTATCTTTGGGTGCGCTAGGTCTTTACAGTCGTCTGTATGGACCCAGTCACTGACACAGGGTATAATATTAATATATATCAGCAGCAGGGTCTAATATTAAAGAATGAAAACTAACTGCCAATTCAGCTGTTATTTTGAAATCATATTTCAATCACGGTCTTTACTTCTAAGGGATAAGTACATATTATGTAGTTAAAAATGCATGTCTAACGCATATGTAAATATATATATATACACATATACCTGTGTGTGTAATCTCATGCGCTCCATAGTGTGTCCCTAATTGGCAGAAATGAGATGTGGTCACCCTAACTCCCATGTGGGTACAAATGTAAAGCCTTATATAGAAAAACCTAGTAGGGGCCCACAACAAAAACCTTAATACATACAGAGTAGGTCCAAGCAGATTGCCATGAACTCAAATAAAAGAAGTTGAGTGCTCTGATTGCCAAATAGGTTAAGGACACTTTCAGTGGCTTTGTCTAAATCTGTGAGTTATGTAAGACTGTTAGTAGCTGAAGAGTTAGGCATGTATTCTTAGCAAAGTCAGTTATATATTGCAATTACATATTACCTTCACATAACACATCAGTTGAATAAGTATTGTGAAAAAATGCATTAGAGAGATTTTGGTGGACCGCAAACATGTATTTTTTCATATTCTTGATCTGTTGTATCTTTGTGCAAGAAGGACCTGTCAAAAAGAAAAGAAAATACACACAGCTGAAGCTAGCCCAAAAAACACAACTTTTTCAAATCACTCATATAAAAAACCTCAGGTACTTGAGGTAATGTGGAAAATTAATTTGATAAATTTAATAATTAAGTTAAAAACATTTATAACCCCCCCTTTCCTTGGGGTTAGATGTATACATACCTTTCCACCATGTACACTCTTCCATTCTCGAGCAGAGTGAGCAAAGACTAAAAACAAGAAAACAATAAATTGGAATTTGTCATAACGATACACATATGACTCGTGTATCTGGGTGCCAGGACTGGCCTTTGGGGTGTGCAACCTATGTTCTATACCTGTGATTTAGGGTTTCGATGCATTATTTATTTGATGTACACCTTCAATGCTGAGTTTGCCTGTGAATCTTCAGTTGATCTCTACCTGAAAGGCTGGTGTTATGTGTTATTAAGTTGCTCTATATCTGCTATGTTTATTGGGTTATTTATTTAATCTATACATGCAAATTCACTGTGCACATACATTTATAACGAGAAAAAAATTGCACAACGTAAGATTTCTGTACATACCAACTACTAAAAATTGGAAGGAACATTGCTGATCAAAGCAACCCAAGTAATAGCACGGGGCTGCAACAGTTAAATTAAATGAAATTAGCTATTAAAACACTTTTAAAAGTCCCCACAAAAATAAAAATAGGTTAAATAAAATTTTAAAAACAATTAGCATGAATTACAGTGCTCAGGAAGGGATGGGAAGGGATCATTATAATTGAAAAAAATTTAACACTCCGAAAGGCTGTCACACAATGTAACTCTGTACCTCACAATCAGTGTGCGGGGTACAGATGGTCACACAAAGACAAAGTCAATTTTTCAGAACATTGACTATGTCACGTGAGTCTCAGTGATTGCTGTGATTGGTTAATCACAGCGATTATCTGACACCACGTTCGCCAACTGGGTCTAAGAGCTCTACCTCGGTTCTGAGGGAGAGTCACAGACCCAGGAAACACTGAGATCAACCCTTTTGACAAGTTAACTCTTCATAAGGAAACCTAGGGGTTAACATCTACTACTACTTACCAGTAGGCCTAAGAAATCTTCAATAGAGTAAACATAGGGTAGACTAAATGAGGAGCTACAATGAGAAAGCATCAGAGTTGGCATCATAACACACTCAATGCTCCAAGAAAAGTTGGGGGAAGATCCTCATAGCAGGTCTGCTGACTCAAAGCCTTGTGCAGGGTGAGCACTCTCCACCAGGAGTGGAGCCGCTGCAAGCAGACTCCTCATTAGGTTTCACACAGGCCATAGCCAGGCAGAGTAAGAGTAATAAAAAAGGAGCAAAGTCTGAGTCTTTGATTCAGAATGGTCAGGAAGCAAGCCAAGATCCAGCAGGACAGTCTGGAAACAAGTGGAATTCAGGTACACCACAAGGCAAGTCCAAAACTACAAAGCTAGCAAAATGTACCTGCACTGATGTATCCCAAGGGCTCATTAAGGAATAACCAGAACCTGAGCAGCTGGAGAGAGTGAACGAATAGAGCACTCTACAGCTGGAGAATAGAGCGTCCACTTAAGGTCCAGTGACGTACGCATGTCTTTTTTCAGCCTATGTAACTATGTAACAAGAACATGCACCAGAAAAAACAGTCATGGTTTGAATCACTGCAGATCATGACAGTATTCAGAAGGGTTGGTATGGGTGCTTCCTCTCCAAAAGCAAAGCAACACCAAATAAAAACTGAATGGTGCAGTTCCCCTAAACACAATCTAGATAAAGTGGTTATCTGTACAGAAAATAAATACTTTACCCGTATAATTACAGGACACTACAGTAAACAATGAGTACATAGTACATATTAGTTTATAATGAGTACAACTCAAAGTAGCTTTTTAGAGCGGATCAAGCTACATGTATATCCTGAGGTTTTAGTTAGAGCTAAGAGATTTACCTTTACAGTGTAAGAGGGGTAGGGACAGTAAGTGGGTCAAATAATTAGTAATACATTCTACAGACCTTTTTATTGGGGCACAGTGCCCTGTGGAGCTTACTGTAATAAATATAAATCAATTATTAATCTCCAAGGACAACAGCTGGCTCCCAACACAATGGGATTCCTCTTGAGTAAACCAGTTTCAAGGAATTACACTAGGGGCAAAACCCGAATGTCCAGGAACTCCCAATACATCAAAGGGCTATCTCTCTACCAGGTGGGAACAGTAAACAGGAGATACAATCTACAATCCCCTACAACAAAAGGATTGCAGGAGACAATATCAGCATTCCAGGGACCCACCCTGAATTTGCCCTGAGGACCATCAACTTCACTGTGGGGGCAATCTAACTTCTTGGACAAGAGCGGTCTCTACAGGCAGCTGGTGCAGGTACAAGATTGTGCCTTCCTAAGGATGAGTGGACAATAACTCAGAAGATGATTGGCTGGGACTGTTTGGGCATGGTGGCTATAAAGGTGTTGTGTGAGCAACAGAGGACAGAAGGAGAAGAGAAAAACAGAAAGAAAGAAGGATAACATCAAGGTGACAGGGACACCCCATCCGTACATGCACACATAGTCACTAGCATAGTGTAGTTAGAGTCATAGAGCCTTGTATTTCAGACGCTTCTCTGTATACTCATATATATGTATTTGTTATTTTAATAAACCCATGGTGAAGGTTATAAATCCCGGTATTTAAAGGGGCTTTTCTACACTTACAGATCCCACTTTTCCAGGCCAATGCTGTTCTCAACCCAGTTATTTCTTTTATACCACCCCTGATGACTCTTCTAAGGTCAAAGCAGACAAACGTCCAAGCTATGCTACTGTCCTACTGAACACGTACACATATACAGTATGGCTGTGTTTTCCCTAATCTGTAGAAGAACGTATGCTTAAGAAATTACATTGATGAGAATCTGAAGAAGTGGTTCATTTTACTGCACCTGAGGATTTAGGTATATTTTTGTTACAAATAAAGGTGGTTCCAAACACCCCATCAGTCTGTACTGCATAAAAGACTGCTAAACTATTCTACTTACTCATGAACCATTAGAAAGACTAAGAACTACAACAAATGTCACTAAATATTTTACAGTGCGTTACTAAATCTGTTATTATGAAGAATAAGACATGAGTTCTCCTTCACTGCCTCATTTGAAGAGACCAGGTCATTTACATTCTCTACAAGAAGCACTTACCCTTTGGTTGGATATGAAAATGTTTAGATTCACTTGATCCGTGTCTGACTTCCCTTATCACTTTCTTGAATTGCTACTGTTAATCTAAGTCTGTTTCCTTATATTACTTAAGCGAGTGGGTTTCTCACGACTTGTATAAACCCAGCCCTCTGCCTCCTTGTTGACCTCTGAGCAGTTTAACAGTAATATGTTGATATCAGTTAGTGATTTCACCTTCAGCTTTTTTTCAAAAAGACAGGCATGATTCTGAAGTACTTTAGTTAAATGCTAGCCTGCTCTGAAGCTTAATGGTGATAAGTATACCATATCATACCATGGTAGTAGAAACGTGGAAATAGGGTGATTCTGCACATCATGACACATACATATATCGTATTTGCTCAATTTACAAGACAAGGTTTTTTCAGAGGAAATGCCCCCCTCTTATTATATTCAAGGTCGTCTTATAATCAAAAACTATATATTCCCTGAAAGCGCAAGGACCTCAGTCACCTCTTACCTTTTAGTTTAGTAACACCAGGATTGTGTTGGTGGATAGATTGTGTTAGGTTACAGTACTGTATAGTGTTAGTGTTAGGGATGATGACAAGATTAGGCCTCTGGCTATTGAAGTGAGATGGATCAATGATTGGTGACCAAAAAGGTCATTAATCAATGGTCACATAGGATTTTATTAGGTTAAATATATATATATTGTATTTTTATACCATATTTGCTTGAATATAAGATGATTTTTTTCAGAGCAAATACTCTGAAAAATACCCGCACTTTTTTTTTCTTATAATCGGACCTCAAGTAGAGGTCTGAATATAAGACTAAGCACTTTCAGAAGCTTGTCATAGAAGCCCAGGCGGAAGTACTGGGTAGCAGCAGATGTCGTCCACCAGCTGCTCCCACTAGACACCAGGGAGTCTGAAGCACTGGCGACAGGATGCACTGGTAAGTGTGGGGGCATATCAGGGGGGCACAATCATGTGGGGACCGAAGAAACCTTACTCCCTGTCCCTGAAGCTGCCTCTGGCGATTGTGGGGAGGAGCCTCTGTGATAACTCCAACAGAGTGAGCAAAGGGTTTGGGGGATCTTTTTTTTCTGTTACTGGTCTGCTTGGCAGCAGCAGAGCCCCATACAAAATTGATATTAACACCCAAAATGCACTGTTGCTCTCATGAAGAGATCAGGCTGCAGGGGACCCAAGCAACACACAGCTCCCTTCCCTGAAAGGCAGCTGGGAGCACGATTGCAGGTTTAACGACTATTGCGTGCTGAGTCTGTAGAATCGCTCCTGTAGGAGCGATCAAAGGCTCGGGTGGCTATGCTGGTCTGGACAGACAGCAGCAGACCAAGTACGTTGCAGAACCAATGAGTCCACTTGGGCATGACATACCTGGTACGTCACCGGACATGAAGGGGTTAATCTTTGACTTTGGCCTCTCTTACCTCTAGAATGCAACATTCTACATCATTGTGGTAATTTACGTGCATTGTGTGCGTAGTTCAAACTCTGGTTCTTTATCCATTTCTGGTATTTTACGATTGTATTCATGATTTACCATTGAACCTATTGGTGCACCTCTTTTTAGGCCATTAGCAGCATATACTGCGCTATTAGTATATATATATATATATTGTACTTTTCTGTTTTATTCTTCAAATTATAGATTTAAATAAAACTTTAAATTGAATAAAAATAATTTACCTTCTTGCATTATGTTACTGACTTAACCCTTTGAGTGCTGGAGATTGGGGCTCATTTTTTCCTTTTGGGAAACCAAGTCTATTTTCGTAATTTTGCTTTAGTTTTTCGATTTAGGTGATAACCTTATGAAAAGTTTACACTTTACCTAGGGTAACTTATATATTTTATTCAGGACAAATTAAGCTGTTCACAAATATGGCTTTATAACAAATATAGTTTCAGGCAAACTGTTCATCGGATTGCTCTGTCACCTGTTTCCATTTACTTGTACTATCCTTCAACCATGCTATCATATGAGAAATATTCTATACAATTAATTTTGCTTGTTCTTCACCTATTTCTGCATCCCTTCTGTTCATTTCCCCTTACTTTTCCCCCCGACTCTCATCTGTTTAGCCCACCACCACCTTACAATTAGTCTATCTTCTCCAGCTGCTTCTAATCTGCTTCTTTAATCCCATTCCAATATCCAAAACTCCTTAATCAACCCTTATTCATATATATATATATATATATATATATATATCATTCAGCTAATTCATGTCCACTTGTGCCTCCCCATGGCCAAGGGCTCTCATTCTGGGTAGCCTCCACATAACTTGTCTCCTCAAGCCTTCCTCAGGCTCCAGATCTTCCACCAAAGAGTGGCTAGTCATGACGTTCCATGACTAAAACAAAAGAGAACACCAACAGCAAGCAACATACCATGACATAAAGAATAATACAACATGGGAGGGGGTAAGAAGCTGCCTCCTGTCACCAGCAACTGCCACTGGCTCCAAGGTAATACCCTCTACTTATACAACCTCCACACTTGCAACATAGTTGCCACTACATCTCCTGTCCATTATTCTGAACTATCGACCCCGGTCAATAGTGCCACCAGTCATGCTTCCCCTTCCGGCTAGTCCAGTGGGCGCCTTTCTCTTCAAAGAACCAGATAGGGATCTCCTATCTCTCTGCTTGTGGTTGGATGGTGACACAGACTTGAGACCAAGCCACCCCAGATGTGTGCAACATACAGTTAATATCCCAGCACCATGAGCAAGCCTAGCTGTGCGGATGACACACCTGAACACGAAATAAAACGGCTCATTATGTTTTCATAGTGATGGGAGAAACAGCTTTCGGATTATAAATACAAATGAGTTAATATATTTGGCAAAACCACTATATTATCTTATTATACTTAAATTTATATAGATAAACGGTCAAAATATCTGCATTGTACATTCTGAAAAGTGAAGATCTATTTGATTTTGTAACCCGAAGAGGTTACATTTTTGTATGACTGCTTTGAATACAACATAGTCCAACAAACCACCTTCTACTACTATGGTAGTCATAAATATCGATAACGATAATAACGAATGTCACAAAGTGACAAAATGACATCCACCCACCATCTGACCTAATGAAACCCGAGCGAAATCCTCGCCACACCCTCAGGCTTTCTCTGGGAGCTGTACAGAATACTACCGGTATTGCATTATAGCTGCAAATACAACTGCATGTGTTTGACGTTCTCCGAGTAAAATTATCTATGATGGACTCTCATCAATGCCGTTTCGAAACGTCTGGTAAATTTATACTATATTTTTTGGAGAAGAAATAAAAAGAACGAGAGCGAGAGAGGGGGAAGTGATAGAAACAACTTAAATACTTAAATGGATCTAACAAAATTCAGGAAGGAAGTTAATTTAAAAGGGGGAGGAATGTTAGAACAAGAGGTCATAATCTAAACGTCGGGGTGGCAGAGGCTTAGATGTAATGCAGCAAGTTTTACTTTACTGAGAGAGCAGTAGATAAATGGAATGGCTTCCCAGCAGTAGTGTCACAGGTTAACGCAATAAAAGAACGTAAACATGCATGGGATAGGCATTCGGCTAAAAATATGAGCCCAAGGACTAGGCAAAGGGTTTAAAGCAGGAAAAGAGCAGACTAGATGGGCTAAATGGTTCTTATCTGCCGTTAAATTGTATGTTTCTTTTTATACAGTCTGCTCTTTATACCATTGTAGTTGTGTTAATGCTTTGTCTGTATATGTAAAGTGCAGGAAGGTTACCTGCTGAATGTCCCAGGTGAGATATACACAGTATAGATACTCATCTTAACCCTCCGTTTTCCATTTATGATATTATAGTTTTTGAACATGTATTTTACCCTTAAGAAAAAGGATTCTTCCTTGAGGCGGGTTAATAATTGTGATTGTGAAATAACAAATCTTTGTATACATGAATGATTGTATTTTACTGATGAGAATCAGCCCTTAACACTTTCATTTCCAGGCGGTAGTAATCTAAACTCAAGAGGCTCATTTCTTTCACACTTTGTATAATTACTTTGTAATTATATAGTGGTGCAATTTACAATTAAAAAGTAATTATATGATGCCTCTTGATGACATCATACTCACTGCTCACCAGAGATTAGTAGGGTGCAGTTGTTTTCTTGAGTATGTGAGTCCTCTTGATGACATCATAGAAATGTAACTTTTATCATTTGTCCAAATGCTGACAGTGACTGAGGATGTGGTTGCAGGCATGCGTTTGGTGCATTCCAAAACTTTTGATGGTGTTTCATGACCTGTTCATGACACCCCAGCCATTATATGCAATTTAATTCATAAAGTAACTGGGAAGTCCCTTCAAAGTTCCATAGATGTCTCTGTTTTCCGGGGACAGTCCCTGGATTGAGGACAAATAAGGGCCCTGGACATGGCCCTGGAAAAGATTATTTTCTTTTATTTCATGGGTAAAATGTGAGAAATAATGTAAATATCATAAAATCACTTCATAAACATATACCAAACACACTGCATATATAGTTTGAAGAAAATATGCTTATAAAATATTTTTTTACCATTTGCCAATTTAAAAAAAAATCTCCCCGGATGTCATTTTAAATATCTGGTTACCTTACCCTAGTGTTTCCAGTGCAGGAGAACGTACCTGTTGACGCGTACCCCCAGTCTTCTCCAACCGTGTCTAGGTGAAAGCTTCAGGTGGAGGGTCTCCCCATACCTATACATTAAAAGCACTCCTATTGAACTCCGGGAACTGTGTCACTATATCTGGTAGCTGCCTTGCTTTCCCGCATTTGAACGTTGTGGGGATGGTTGGTCATTTGGGGAGATCTAGGGAGATCGCTACAAAAAAAGAGTAATTAACCATGGTTTTAATTAATAAAGACCAGTAAATTGTCTGCATTGTCACATTGTCCTTTATGATTAACAGATACAGAGGTCTACCTGCATGTCACAGAAAGAGGAATTCTTTGTTTTATAGGTAAGTGTGTATCCATACATTTACTTGGAGTTTAGTTCTGGGATGTCAACGTTTCAGCTCAATGGTAATGATAATATGGAGATTAGAGCACTGATTCTAAGTAAAAGTGTTAATATTTTGAGCGGCGTCACAGTTTGAATATTGCAAACCGTCCAAATGCAGGTTCATATTCAGATTGTTCACATAGTTATAGATAGACAAATGGATTAACACAGGGCCAGATTGGGGATGATTAAGGGGCCCCGGCACTTTAAGGCCAGAGGCTGAAAAATTCTGTACATGCGGCGGCTGGCAGAATATACATGGCTTCATATTACATTTTTGCATTATGTGGCCGCACGTATCCAGTCGGCACCCACACACTGCATAACTGGTTTCCACTCCACATATAATTGGTGCCCAGTGAGCCAGATCACCTAAACTAGATATTAGTATTTATAACTTTGCATTGCATGGGGATATTTTGTATGATTTCACTTACTTCATGACCATAATGGTTTGCAATAACTTGAGATTTATAGTAATAAGAGAGACAGCGAATAAAGTAGTTATCGCATGACGTGCTTTTTCCATGTTGTGTCCGGCCATCCTATAGTGTCATAGAAAAATATAGTCCAAGAAAAAGTGTCATGCGATAATATTAAGTGTGATTAATAAATATCACTGTTAAAAAATCCATTGCAATTTCTAAATGATAAATTCTAATTAATACATCAATAAATAAATATATAAATAAAGTATACATACAAACATACAAGATTCAGTCCAAAAGAAAGAGGTATTGAGAGGGTAATTCAGTAGTTACTATAGTGTGGCAAAGGTAGACAATTTGATAGTTCTGGACCCTAAAACCAGTACTGCCCTACATAACTTTTTCTCACTTGTTATAGAGTTTTTCGTCTATATTAAATAAGCAATAATAATGATATAGGTGATCTTTATTCTACACTGTATCCCTAATGAGCTACGTGAGTTTATCTACTAGGTACATGATCGGGGAACGTGAAGTCAGCTCCAAAGCCTTGTGATTGTTGTCTTGTCATTATTACAGAAAGTGAACTGCAGTTTGATTCATGGGCGAAAGCTCCGAACACCGCTCTCAAAAGCATTATTTTAAATTGCTTTAAGCAAGGACTTGAAGCTTACCCTGAAGAACTTAACGGGTCATGCACTCTTTTCAGGACGGAATATGATAAAGGTAATAAAGAAAAATGTATCCATCGTTTTAATGACTGTTGTTGTGTAAGAAAGGGAATCAATGTAAGGAAGGCCTTCAGAAATATGAAATCCCCTCTGTCAATCATAATAAGATGAAACCGCAGTTTCAATGTTTTTGTGGCACCAATTAGCATATAGCATTATTGCGCGGCATTAGGAGGGCCGTGAAAAGTGTATGATGTATGGTGGCTTTAACGGAAGAATGAGAGACCAACAATAGGAAGATCTACCCGTGGTTTGGTATGAAAAGGGAAGACTATGTCTCTGCTTATATGAATTGGTAAAAATGTTGTGATATTCATTTGCTTGAAAATTACTGCCTTTTGTGGCAACTTACAGATATTCATTTTTATAGGATAATTCCATATAACCATAATAGCATTCCATAACACATAATTGCCTTGGTATTAATAGATATGGTCCTTGCACTGTACGGCCCTTGAATGTTTTGGGGCAGAACCCACACTAATACGATTCAATCCCTTGGGGGAAGAAGGGTAGGGGACAATAGATGCTCTGCTCCATGGGGTGTAGCAGAGGGAGCTGAAGTCTGGTGACCGCAGGAAAAGGGGCTAACCCCTTATGCTGAGAGGCCAGCTTCACAATGGACATCAAAAACGGTTTTCTGCTCGTTTTTGTTAAAGTAGATGCATAGTTTTGTAACGGACTTACTGTGCTACTCCGTCAAGTCATCTTCTATGCTATAGGAATAATTCAAGTTCTGTGTTTTGTGTAGAGCTATGACACTGATCACTGATAACTGACACTGATAAGTGATAAAGAAGTAGCGAAGGGGCGATTTATAGGACATTGTAAACTGTAACAACACAATAACATGGTTATTACATGGGATGAATGAAATGTGGAGGTTATTACATGGGGTGTGAATTAACCTTAAAATGGGGACATTTAAAGAAGCAAACAGTTCTTAGATAAATTACCGTATAATTCACAATAACTAATATACCAGACACATGTTATCACACTAACATACCCACGTGCACACACACTTACATACTAAAGCGCTCACACTAACATACCCGGACACACACACATAGGCACATGTACACTCACATACACTTTTATTAACATACCCAGACACACACAAACATACTTAGACAAAGACACATGTTCACACACACTGACTTATGCCCACACACATGTACTTACATATCCAGACACACCAACATATCCACACATACACACACATGCTATCTAGGCAAACATACATAGATAGACACACAGGCAAACCTTTGCGAAGCCTTGCCGCGCTACTCCAACCAAGGTCGCACAATGTAATGTTGCATGACGCCACTCAACCATAAATCCTTGAAAATAGCGAGATAAAGAGTTAAGTCCGGGCGCTGGGACTTACTTCTTTCTGTCTCTGGATCCGCTGCAGATCTTATGCAGGCTGCACCTTGATGTCCTGCAAGTCCCGTTTTACAGGTTCTACTCCTTATGTTGCAGTGTCCTCCAATAGATAGTTAGTTCACTCTGCTTTGCTGAGTAGCATCTGAAGCAACCATTGCGCTCCATATCTGGAGTACGGGGTGATATATTTTTCTGTTCTACCCCAACTAGCCCTCAGAAAGAAATATAGTTGAAGGTGTAAACTTAACATATAAAAATATACCTTTTTATATACTATTTAATTGTAAAATAGCACATTGTTTCCTTTAAAATTAGCTTCCAAAATGGTTCATTAAATATAGCTAATTCACATTAAATGTAAGGTTCAGGGCCACTGCTACTTTGTAATAGTTATTGAACTGCAATTATATTTGGTTTTATTATTGTCTTGTTCAAGGTTTGATCATTTGATAAAATATTTGTTAAATATGTTATATACATTTTCACACCACCCGCTATATAAAGATTCTGATCTAGACCAGTCAAAAGCTTTGACACTTGAAGAGGCCACTAGCCACCATGGTGTGGTGCATATATGGGGCAATAGAGAATAGTTTATTTGTTTTATCCTTCTATAGCACTTTTGTGAAAGATTGGTAGTGGAGGGTAGGGTCCCTGACACAGCTATTACTGTGATATTAGGCTTTTATGGACTGGAAGAATGGTTTCCACCGTGGTGTTTTAAACGTCTAATGAAACAAATAAATATTCACATTTACTTGACCTTCCATGCCTATTCCTTAACCTCTTGTGTTAAATTTCAACATATGTTACTTGTTTCCAAATGAATTTTGTTTTTACACAGATAGAGCAATTTTTGAGCTGCAAGTTTATAAAGACACCACAGGAAGAGGATTTCCAGTGGCATTTTCCATCAAGTATAATGGAAAGACTTACTATCTCTACTGTACAAGCTCAAAGGAGCTTTCCTTCAAGGTAGGATTTACGCAATAAAACTGCTGCATCTAAAAAATAGCCGTAATAAATGTATGCGTTATGTTTTATATTTATATATCAATATATGCTGAGGATTTATGCAAATACGCCTTAATCTGCTGTGCTTATCTCAGTGATGTTTGCTTTAGAACGAAACTATTTGCTCACGTAGGAAGTTTTTTTTGTTTTTTTTTTTTTTTTTAAACTGTGATGTCAGCACATGGACAATCAAGACAATCAAGACATTGTTCCTCTTTCACTTTTATTATATCCTCAGACGTAGGCTCCAAGTTGGCAGTTCCTGCTCACAGCACAAAAGAACAGGGTTTTTTTTTTTTACATTAACACATTTAAATTAACACATTAAACTCACACCCTTTTCTCTTTTTGGAACAGTTTATAGATTAATTATGGTAATAAGTCAAGCAATAATAATTTTATTATTTAATAGTAATGAGTCTACCTGGCTCCACACCAAATTTTAGCACCTGCTCTACTTTTTAGCAGGCTCAATAATAATATAAAAAAACTATTATTATTTCTAAAGTTAGGTTATATTTAAAATTATGCTTTGCGAACTACATAAAAGTATATTTAAAAAACATAGAATCTCTGAAAGGGTTTTTTATGCCTGGAGTACTTAATTGACAGTACATTATGTAGTATTTTTTTTAACATTTTTGTATTTTTATATGTACTATTGGCTTGTAACAAATTTTCCCCGTAATTGGATATTTTTGTTGCCCTTCCACAGCTTTTCATCTGCTTTTGTGTGGTTAGAAGTGCTTTAAAGGTCACATACAAAACCAATGTGGATAGGGAAAAATAGTTAAGGAAAAATGAAAGGTTTTCCAGTTTTGTCCGCACATTTTATTTTTCTTGATGATGTAATATATACTTACGTCATTTTATATTTGAATGTTTTCTGAGCAAATACATTATACAGAATACATTTTTTAGTAAAACAAATGTTTTATTTTATCATTTGCACAGATTTATGAAGCAATCTTCAGGAGATCAATATGTTACAATTAAGAGGTCAAATAAAATCTTAGCTTTCAAAAGTTTTGCGGTAGTTGTTCATGCCCCCTCCACCAAAGCGGTTGCGACATACAAACGAATCACTGATTGCGCCAAATGTAACGTTTCCACAAAATTGCTCATTTTGCTAAATTAGTCAGCAGTTGAGTTTCTCATCCACTGCATTTGTGTTCGCAATATTTAGGTTTACATTAATAAAGAAAAAAGAAAAAAAAATATAAAAAAATATATATATATTAAAATTAAACTTTACTTTACTTTTAGGAAGGAGTCCTACCTACATATATCAGTGGGACAACCAGCGATATTATCTTCTATCAAAAGACATTTAGCAGAGGAGACGTGAGGGGCTTTCTGTTCGAATCTGCTCTGGTCGAAAACCACTTCCTGGCTTTCCAGGATGGTGAAAATGGTTCACAAAAGCTAATCCTTAAGCAGTCCTTTGAAGACGAAGTGGATGAATTCAAACGTTTTCAAATTTCTGCCCCCTAGTAAATGTTTTTTTTTCAAATTCAAGTACGTATAAACCATGTTTATACTTTAAGCCCTTTTGAGTTTATACTTTGCCTAAAGTCTACTTCAGAAGTATGTTTTATTATTGGAAATGAAATGATGTATATTTGTAATTATAGATTAAAAATAAAATATTTCAATGAGCACAGTTGGTAACACTTAATTTAATGGTGGAGGATCAACAAATTATGCAGGCAACCACAACACAAGAGACAGAGGACCGTGCTTGTAAAAGTGAATATATAGACTTGAGTTTTATATATTCTTGGGATAGAAAGAGGTTCTTTAGACTTGTGCAAGGCAAGCAAAATCGCTTCTGGATAAATGTTTGTTTAGTTTTTGCGGCGCTTGTTTTGGAGCAGCAAATTTTGTTCCCTGGCCGGGTGAACTTTGGGGGGCTTCTATGATTCTGAACAACATTCGGCAGGTGTTTCCGAAGGAGGGGCTCCCTGACCTTCTGGACTCCCCTTTTATTACAGAAATTAAAAAAAAAGATTCCCCCAGAGTAAGACCGGTTAAAGAGGGACAGTAGCAGCAAGTAGTAGTAGGGCACTGGACAGGCAGACACTGGAAGGTGAAAGGAACATGCAGCCCGTGGAGGATTGAATTCCTATCACAATATTAGAGATTTTAAAAAAAAAAAAAGATTCCCCCAGAGTAAGGACGGTCAAAGAGATGCAGCAGTAGTAGGCCACTGGCCATGGGGAGGCAGGCACTGTAGATCATAGGCACATGTTGCCTCATGGAGCAGGACCGAATTTAACAAAAATAATCACTCAGAGTAAGGAAGGAGACAGAGCAGCAGTACTAGACCTCACTCACTAGTTTGAATATTGAGTGATTGGTAACCAGTCCTGGGGAGAATTGTGTTCTTTGGGGGTTCAGTATGTTGCCTGTCTAAGAGAAAATCCTCTGGCTTTGAACACTGGCGAGTGGGCATGAAAACAGCGGCTGGACCACTAAAGAGATACCTGTCCAGACAACAGCTTTTTGGTCCCAGTAAAGCAGCGGGTCAGTACCAGGAGGTACAAGTTCTTCCTCAAGTTCAGCCTCCGAGTTTAGGGAGCTTGGGTGGTACTAGTACCCACCAAACTATCAAGGGTCGCGGTCCAAATGGGTGATCATCCTGTGGTCTAGAGCAGCTTCTGTACATAGGTGCAAAGGATTAGGAATGGGACGTGTGGCTGGCACTACTGGCACTGCTACTTTGAATTTCTATTTCCAACCCCTGCATCTTTTTGCGTAGCTTGCCCCTTTTGGGCTGCATCTCACACCCCCCACAGACGAGACAGGGGCATAACTAGAAACAGTGCAAAAAAATTGCTGCTGAGCCTCCCAACTTCATTTAGCAACATGCCCCAAATTGCCACCTTTGCCCCAAAACAGCTTGTGAGCGCTGTGACGGAACCCTCCATCACTGGGGCCCTTGGAGAGGCCTGAGAGCCAGCTTCCTTACTGACTATGGGCCCTGGCTTTGTAAAGACTTCTGTGTCTACCCCTGCAGTATATCATCCCATCAATTGCTGAAGGGATTATCTCTGGCAGACAGCCGGGATCTGCAACCAGGGAGCGACCACCATTGTTTTAGTTTAATGTCCGTTCCCCCCACCCCATGGTGCATTAATGTGTTGTATAAGTCCGTCTCCCCACCAGTACAGACATTTACCCGGCCAAACCTTGGAACTGATTTTGGCCAATAATAGATAGTGGAGGTTTGGACCCAATTGTATTGTTAATGCCTTTACTGCCCCTGTTGTCTCAGGGAGGCAGATTAAGGGGGCAGTTGATTTATGTTAATGTGTATTTTGCTGGATATATCCAGCCCTGTGCGTGAAAAATAAAGCAGTCTTCATTTTGGTTTATACCCTACACTGAGTCTCGGCGAGTGACTAGGAAACCAGGTCAGCAGAGGTAGTCGGTCGGACTATACAGCTCTGTGACAAGCGCCTTTGCCCCAAGTAGCTTACCAGTGCTGTCATAAACCCAAGTCTGTTTGTGCCATCTTTTCCCAAGCTTGTCAGTGCCTCAAATACCTTATCTGTGCAATCTTTTCCCCAAACAGCTGGTCTGTGCCATTCTTGCCCCCTTCAAACATACTTTCTTGCATACATTTGTAAACACAAATTACACACGCTTATTTATACTAACACATGTACACATTTATTCTAACACACATCTCACCCCACTTAGACATCCATACTCAGATACATCCATCCATCCATCCATACATACAAACATATCCCACCCCTGCCCAGTCACCTATCACCTCTCCAGCAGCTTTCAAAGTAGCTGCTCGCACAATTTGAACTGTTATAAGAAGACAGGAACATTTGGTCACAGAGGTTGCCCCAGGCCCGCTAGAGGCACAGGCCGGTCTCAGTTGCAACCACAGAGACCCCTGAGCATGAGCATGTCTCTCCAACTTTAACCCTTAACCCTTTTTTACCCCTAACCCTTGGGTCACAGAGCAGAGGGTTACCAGCATGTGCTCTGGGGTGTCTTAATTGCCTACTGACCTGCTTTGCAACCCACCCCTTGTAATCTTTTCCCTGGAAAGACCTCATTTTTTCCAGCAAGTCATGCATGTGTCGTTTAAAGTAGCTAAGTAAGATGACCTAGCTCAAAGTAGCAGTGCTCTGGCTTAAGTCCTCGGTTACATGCCTAATAAGCTTCAGGACCCCCACCGTTTGCCCCATTAATTGAACGGGCCACCTTGTTGAACAGGCTGGAAACCCCAATGCTCTGCTCTGAGAACATGGAGTGAAGAGCCCACTGATACTCTAGGATCTGCCCCATCATGTGTTTGTCTGGATCCTGACCCCTCAGTGAGTCCTTGGTTGTAGTTGTGACTAAAACTGCGCCTTACTTTGGTAGGTGCGGTGGAAAAGATTTTACCACTGGTGGTAGATTGAGAGTGTCGGCACTGCTGTGGCTGCTGCATGCAACTCGTGGTAGGGGTAGTTCAACTTCTGACTCGAAGCAAGAGGGCTTCTGCCTACTTGGGAATAGTATAACTCCCCCCCCCATCTGTCCTGATTAGAGCGGGACAGTCCCGATTTTGGGTCTCTGTCCCGCTGTCCCACCTATCCCTTCCTCTGCAGGGGCAGAAGAAGGGTGAGGCCAGGGCCGGACTGGCCCACCGGGATACCAGGAAATTTCCCGCTGGGCCGTCCTTTGGGCGGTATGGTGTGTGCACGCCAGCCCCTTTAAATTCATGCTGCTATGGACTACTCTTCCAGCATTAAGATGGTGAGAATCATAGGAATTTTAGTTCACTGCTACGTGAACTGTTTTACAACCTCAATATAGACTGGGGATTTATGTCTTAACTTCCTGTGTTTATCTCAGTGATGTTTGCTTTAGAACTGAATTATCAGCTCATGTAAGAAGTTGCAACACTTTAACTACAACACTTTAATCTAGATATTGTCCCTTTTTACTATATACTCAGGCGTAGGCACCAAGTTGGCAGTTTCTGCACACAGCACAAAAGAACAAAGATGTTTCTTTTACAGTAACACTTTAAATTAGAAAGGAAAGGAAGAATTGTAAAATAATACAACTGGCAGTTGTATAATTCATAAAACAAAACATGGCAACAAAGAAAACATTGAAATGACCCCTGTTCTTAATACTGTGTGTGACAGAACTGCATTGTTGGGCCAGAAACATCCCCTTGCGTAGAGTTGCAGTCTCGTGGGCACTTGGCCACGTTCAGCCTGGGCATTTGGGCCGTGGTTCTTCCTGTGGGGGACATGTGGGGGTCACTTGTAAAAATGCAGGTTGAATTGTACAAAGACTATCTGCTCACACCATAGGAAGCTCTTCCATAGTCATTGTGTCCCTGCACCTTAAATTAATTAATATTATAATAGTTCTGTTAAGTCTTAATCTTGTGTGATGTAATTCAATTATGTACTGATGTAATTGAGCCCTTTTGTTCTGTTTAAAACCTGGCTGTTGTTTTGATGTTTCTGGATAAATATGCTATATTCTGTTCAATAAAATGTTCATTCTTGCTGTACTCAATTCAAGCTAGTTGTGGCTACTTATTGGTTACACATAGCAGGGTTCCAAAGTGTGCATGTTGACATTGGGGTGATCTCTGGAGCGACTACAGCTCTCTTGGGGAACCTGTTACACTGTGTAGTGTCTCCTTTTGCATCATGGACAGCAGTCTTTTGTAATGGTTGTCTATAAGGCCCAAAATTCTTGAAGGTGGTATAGCTGCCCATTCTTCATGGCCAATGCCTCCAGGTCATGCAAAGCCTTTGGTTATCTTGCATGAATCGCAACTGTGAGAGTAGCAATTTAAAAAGCCACAGGTGTGGGAAATTAACCTTTATGTAAGGACTTACCTACGACACCTGTGCCCGGGCTGCTCCCACGACGAGACTTCCTCCGGCGGCTCCACGGGCTGACTCCAGACCTTCCCGGGTAGCGAGTGCGCGCCCTGGGCCGCTTCCCGTTCGCCGGCTTCACAAAATGGTCGACCACGCAGCAAACTGAATCAACAGCACCACTGTGTGTCCAAACCTCAAAACGCGCGTTTGACCCAGCTTGCCCACTACACGACTTCTCCGTTCCTGTCTCTCCTGGCAGGCTCTGCCCTCCAGGGTCCTACTTCAAACTTTGGAGCACAACTGTATATTTATATATGTAAATATATATATATATATATATATATATTACATTTAAATTGTTCTTCTATTTTAGAAAGGAGTCCTGCCTGCATATATCAGTGGGACAACCAGCGATATTTAGTAGAGGAGACTTAATATGCTTTCTGTTCGAATCTGCTGATCTTCCAGGCTTTCCAGGATGGTGAAAATGGTTCACAAAAGCTAATCCTTAAGCAGTCCTTTGAAGACGAAGTAAATGAATTCAAATGTTTTCTAATTTCTGCCCCCTAGTAAATGCTTTTTTTTTTTCAAATTCAAGTACGTATAAGCTATGTTTAATGTTATACTGTAAGCCCTTTTAAGTTTCTACTGTAACTGAAGTCGCCTTTAGGAGTATATTTTATTATTTGAAATAAAAACATGTATATTTGTAATTATTAATTATGGGCAAGCACAAGGTTTTCACTTATCTTATCGCTTGCTTATTTCTGCATAAAGCTTTCACCTTGCATTCTAAACATGTAATTATCAGATAATTTCCATTTTGTATGGCATTACAAGAAAACCCCTCAATAGTCGCCTCCTAAGCTTCAATGGTGTCGCTGAAACACCTCGATCAAGAGGGCATTTAGTGACACCGAACACCCACCCCAGGACGCACTGTGACCGATCCGGAGAGCGCTCACAAGCGCCACTGCGAGAGATTTTGCCACTAACAAGATGGAGGTGTCCTTTAAAAAAAAAATAAACAAGTTTCCAAAGTTTTCAAGACGGTCTCACCAGACCCTCCCTCCTGAAAACTGTCTCAAGTTGCAGGTTGAATACAGGTACTGCATACAACGATGCAAGTCAATGGAGCCCAGCTTTCTAATCAGAATGTGGTTAGTAAACTATTTTAAAAAATGGAAATAAGATGTGGTATACACCAGAAGCTGTACATTCATACCTGAAGTACAATTTGTGTGATAAAAACACAAAATAACTACCACAAAGTTTGGGGAGTCTTCAAAATATATAAATTTCATTGCCCGGGTTCAATGACACCCAAAATAGCACATGTGGCAGAATGTCCAGATTTTGGGAAAGAAAAAGTGAGAAGTGTTTTTTCCTTTCACCTTTTCATCGTATTGTAGGTTGGTTAGGTAGGTTGGTATGAGCCCTAATACTACTGACTGTAAGCACCATATACTATGGCAGGGGCGTCCAACCTGCGGCCCTCCAGCTGCTGCAGGACTACATCTCCCATCCTCCTCAGCCCCTTAGCTGAAAGAGCATTATGGGAGATGTAGTCCTGCAGCAGCTGGAGGGCCGCAGGTTGGACGCCCCTGTACTATGGCTTTTGGCAGGATTTATACTGCAGGAGCGAATGCTTAGACTGCACAAAACCAGTCACTATTTCAAGATATCTTACCTTGAGTATAGGCATCTAAATTAAAAATTCACTGAGCTACATATTTCCAGGCAAGAATGCACAGAATTCTTAGTCTACTTGTAGCCCTTGAGATCTGGAGCCATGTACCACAAATATGTTTTTTTTAAACACAATGACACTTCTGCCGACACTTACCATTTACCATTTTAAGCAGCCAAAAAACACTACTCTTAAACAATTAAGTCACACTTTTTATTTAAAGAATAATGCAAATTACATTTGCTTGCAAAATAACCATGTTAAGTGCCTCAAATGAAATTTATACTTTAGCATCGGATTATTGACAGTCACTTTAACGTAAAGCTTGAACACAAAGTAGCACGCTTTCGACATTGGGAAAACGTTAAACAGGCCAATCATGTTGATCATTCTGGCAAACTATCATTCTTTATTGCAAAATGTTCTTAGAATACATGTTTTCCTAGAAGGAACTCATATACAATCATCTTCTGGCAAATTACAGGCTCCAAAGCATGGCTACTGCTTTGCAGATGCCCACATCATGGTAGTTGAAGTAACAAAGGCCTGCAAAGGTCAAGGCTGAAAGTGCGAAGAGACCTGTGTTGGCCAACTTAACCTTTGTGTCTCCGTGGACGTAATCTGTCAACACTTGTCCAAAGCCCCTGTAGATAACGCAAAAAAAAAGAGAATTAGAAGAGGGGCTTAGATGCCTGAATCAGTTATTAGTCAGGAGATTATGAAAATACTACCCTTATCAAGGACTGATATTTTGGGTCATTCTTTCAGCTACTGCTTGTATTCATGGAAGCTGCTTCCTGAGTTCAGCCAAGCAGTACTACTGTATTTTTGTGTGCATTAGTTGGTCTTGAGAGATATTTTTAAAGGTCCAAAGGCAGGGGAGAAGACAGATAGGCCGGGGATATATCTAACAAGCAAACACTCCCATCACCTCAGTTGGAGATTGGATGTTACCAGACCAGGCTATAATGTTGTGGTCAGAGATTTCCACATTACAATCAACAAAAACCAGAGCATTCAGACAATACAGTAAAAACTCTAGACATTTTAACCTCATTTCCTTACCAGTGACCATGGAGGGTGAGGGCTGCAGCCAGCGAGTAATCCATTGCAGCTCCGGGATATAGGTATGCTGCAGGTAAGAGCCCAAGGAGAACCACGCTCAAGGCTCTCTCACTTGTCCAGTGCAGCGAGGCAGCCTTTGAGCCACCTAAAGACACACAAGGAAATGGCTTTACCCAATATTAAAATAAAAAAAATATTTAATACCCAACTTTAAAAGTGCTGATGGTGATGACAGCTTTTAATTTGCTGTGGGTTAGTTGCTATTCCACGAGCAGAAATCTGAAGGACAAGATAACTTATTGTCGGTTTAATAACATATTACAGAGGGAATAGCCAGAACCAGAACTGAATGGTTATGAACTAAAACCTGGCTCCTATATAGGGATTTTAAAATAAACCTGCAGCTTCCATTATGGCTACATTTCAGAAGGTTTCTCAAAAAAAAAAAAAAAAAAATGAAATTGAAATTCATGCAACCTTGATCGCATACATACCTTGCCGGATTGGGGTAACATGGATCTGAGAGGTTTGAAGTGCAAGGCGGTCTTGTGGGACAACAGTCACAGGTCTGATCAGCAGTAATTTGTTGAATGTTAATGCTGCAAAAGAAAACAGAGTTTATGTTACATAGTTAATTAGGTTGAAAAACAACAAACAGTCCATCAACTTCCACCGTACTGTCAACCCATACTACTAGCTGACCCAGAAGGAGGATCAACTTTACCTCGTCTACTTCTACTCATGATAACACGCTATGCATTTCATATCTAGAAAAACATACAAAAGTTTTCTTGAATACGTAGATTGCATTGGCCAAAACGACTTCAGATTGTAATCGATTACAAAATGTAACTGCCCTAACATTAAATAAACCTTCTCAAGGTTTTAGACGGAATCGCCCGTCTTCTAAGTGTAAGGGATGCTCACGTATAAGTCTGGAAGGTACGATTTATAAAGAAATTCCCCAAAAAGATCTTTGTATTGAAATTGAATATATAAGATTTATCATATCACCACAAAGACGCCTTTTCTCTAGTGAAAACAATTCCGATTTGGACAGCACCATATACTTTCTTCCATTGATATCTATTGATATATATAATTTATTATAAAACTTTTATAAACTAGGAGACAGAAAAAGATCTGGGTTAATAGTGAAGAGATGGGCTGTCTGTAACCCAGTTAGAGAAGAGGCAGCTTGCTAGTGGAATATCCTATGTATTAACATGGAAGAGACTAAATGTATGGGGTTTTTTGGACTCAGAATGTCGTTTCATATTTTCTGTAAAGAAAGAGGTGTAATAATTAAAAATAAATAATGAAGCACCCCTTATCAGGTCAGACAAAAATCATAATCAGAGCATGATATCTCCCATCGCATGGTGCCAACAGCATTATTGCTGGTATCATCATGGTGGGCTTTCTTCTATTAAACTCTTTCCTGGCTTCTAATTATCCATCTGCCTCCTAATTCAACAAACACAGAGAGTGTGAAGGGCCAAATCCAGCTGGCTGTCCCTTTATAATGCATAACAAAGTTAGTGAGATCTCAAAAGTTGCCTAGTCCAATAAACTGAATTTTATACAGGCCAGCATGCAAGACTCTCCGTACTACATAATAATTCAGTGATTGGAAACCATTCCTTTCCTACAAACTCTTCCATCTCTTACTTTAGTGAATAAACCCCAATGCCCGTCAATCTACTACATTCTGTATACACCTGTCCAAACATTTTAAAAGAAACTCAGATCATCGTTTTGGTCTGAACTAAAACTTTTGTGCTTTTATTGTGTTTTCAATATAAACAGTATCACAAAACAACGTAAATCATATTGTTATAGTAAATAATAATTTGAATGTTTCAAGTTAATTACAGTTATTACAGTTTGTATAGATATGAAACAAAAAAAACGGGTCAGTAGGCGATGTGCACAATGATTTATTGGGCACTTACACAGTTTAAACTCTCACTTTAAATTAATCTCACCAATTAACTATTGCAGAAGAAACAATGATTTGCTAATCAAAAAGAGAGTAAAATTGGTGAGGAGAAGATACTTTCAAGAGATATTTTGCAGGTGATGCAGCAGGATTTTTTGAACAATTGGATATGAAGGGTGAAGGACATGGCAAAGTCAAACTGTAACATGAAAGTGGTGAACTTGGTCTGCTGGGTAGATTTTTCATCTCTACCTCATCTCACCATTTAGCTAACAAGCTCCAGTCGTTTTAATAAGCTAGTCTGCTCTAGCTTGGCTAATGCTGTGTATAGGGGATCTATTCAATGCCTTGAAAGAGCTCCCATTGACCTCAAGCAGCCCATCAGGGGCAATAATCAGACCAAGGGCGGCAGTTGCAGCTTTTTGCTTTTCATTGTTGAAGAATACATATTAAAGAATTAATTACATTAAACTTTTATATGAATTATTCAACTGTAGGCTGTCAGAGAAGGTAAACAGCCTCTTAATAAAAAAAAAAACTAAGCCACAAAGTGCGTCACACAACAGGGGTTAAAAAAAAAAGTCTCTGTCATCAAAGTACATCATCGCTGTTGAGTGCACGTCTGTATAGAGCAGCTGCAAAAAAAGCTGTTGGGAAAAACAAACGGTCAGATTATCAAAAATAAAGAGGGATGCAATTTTTAGTCTAGAGTTGTTTTAGGATGTGCATAAAAAGGTACAAGTCTGCACTGCTTATACATTATGCAATTCCACCATAATCCCGCACCAGACATTATTTGTGAGGGTGCACAAATAAAACAAGACCAAGGGGACACCAATCACCCATAACATTATGGCAATCTGCTAATGTGTCCCCTCCCCTTTGCCTCCAATACAGCACAGACTCGTCAAGACATGGACTCCACTAACCCTCTGAAGCTGTGCTGTGGTATCTGGCACCAAGACGTTAGCAGTAAGTTCTGTAAGATGCGAGGTGGGACCACCATGGATGTGTCCTGGTGCCATGTGTTCTCCAGTTAAGCGACGTGCCCGGCCGTCCACATGTCAAAGAAAACGTGATTCATCAGACCAGGCCACCTTCTTCTATTGGTCCAGTTCTTATGCTCACGTGCCCATTGCAGGCAGTGGACAGGGGTCAGCATGGGCACCCTGACTGGTCTGTGGCTACTCAGCCCCATACGCAACAAACTGCAATGCACTGTGTGTGTTCAGCAATCTGAGCTACAGTAGATCATCTGTTGAATTTGACCACACAGGCCAGCCTTCTTCCCCCCCACGTGCATCAATAAGCCTTGGCCGCCCATGAGTTTTGGAGATGCTCTGACCCAAGATCTTTATGCTTGCCCATTTTTCCTGCTTCCAACACATCAACTTTGAGGACAAAATGTTCACTTGCTGCCTAATATATCCCACTCACATGACCCGTCAGCGGGCATAATAGTATGGCTGATCGGTATATAACCGCCAAGAAGTCTCTGTACGGGTAAAGTGTTATTTTAGAAAAACATAGACTTTGGATACAGTGGCCAAATTATATATATATATATAATTCAAAATAATCAGCAGACTGAATAATTAATCGTATCCCTACAGTCGCTTATTTTAATGGATTGTGCGGATACACTCCATATCCTATTAGCAGATGCTGTTAAGTCAAGTATTGCATCACAAAATAACTTCACTCCACATGATGAGTAATCTTGGTGCAATGCATATTACACATCCCAATTCTTTATACAGCACCAGCAGATTCCATAGCAATGTTACAATAAAGTACTCTATATAAATTCATAATAGCTATGACTTACACTGCTAAATCATGTTACCATACTATATTAATGATTTTATATCAGCAGAACTATAGAATTACTATATAACTCCTCATACCACAGATACAATACCTTGCATTTGCTATATACAAACACACTAATATATATATATATATATATATATATATATATATATATATATATAATATCAAAATGGGTCATGATTGGCATTGCATTTTATTTATTCGTGTTATTGCCTTGCGCAGCACTGAAGAACAGGATATTGCTTTAAATAATTTATAATAGTAATAATTATAAACAATATACTTACGTCCAGCTGCCCTACACAGAGAACTTATTCTCACTAAAGACGCCATGTTCCCCCAACAAGGTCACTTTGTAACCTGGAAGTGAATTGTTAGACACCTTACGATGACAGGAAGAAGTCTGATTTGCCCTCTTTATCAACAACACTTTATTTAAAGAACAACGTCCAATGTATTTACAAAGTACTTGCAATACTTTCATCAAACACTTCAGCGAAAGTTACATAGCTGCGTGCCACCAATGGTAACCGGAATAGAAGCGGTTAAAGAAACCTTGCATCTGCCAATCAATGGGCAGCGACATATTATTGGTGGGAAATCGGAATTGAGCGAACATAATGTAAAGCAGGAATGAGGTTTGACGCGCAGCTCCAGCCAATAGTTATTAGGACCGTTTATCGTCCAAGCCTCGATATGGGAAAAGTCTTCCGGAGTCGCGCTGCGTGACCTGATGCTCTCCACCAATAGCAGAGCGGCTCGGGCTCTCGGCTTTTCAGCGTGGTTGCAGAAGGTTGCCCGGAGTTTGCTGTAGGTGAAGGTCGGAGCGGCTGGCCATGGCAGACTTTGATTCCAACCTGGATTTGTCGGGGGTTGGAAGTTCAGCTGAAACGGCAGAGCTTCGGAGAATGATCGCCGTGGAGCAGCAGAAGGCGCAGTTCACAGCCCAGGTGACAACGGGGATAAGTAGAGTTGTGTGGGGAGCCATGATAGACAGGACAGGCCGCATCAGAAATGTCCTTCCCAATGTTATTAGTACCCTCAGGGACATTATACTGCAGAAGGATCTCCTCCGTAAATAGAATGTGGTGCAGCCTATCTCAGTGTTAATATTATATATTATATATTAATATAGAGCGGTTTCTCAGTGGCAGCGGATCTAAGGATCTGGCCTTTGGACTTATTATTTGGATTATTTTTTAATAAATATTTAATTTGCCTACGTCCGAGTAGAACCCTGGAACGGTCCAACGTGCCACTTGAGTTGCCTTCACAGGGACGGTGGGAAGAAGCGAGACCTGGCATTTCCAGCAGAGAAGATAAACCAATACATTAGATAAAGAGAGCTCTAGTGTGTGTGGAATGGCATAACGTGAGATACGTAAGGAATATTTTCCCCTAGAATAGAATTTATACTTATAGAAGGACAATTTGTCTTGGCTCAAGAAGAACCCTACTCCTTCCTCGCCACTCGAGTCCCTTAAGAGTTTAATTCAAATCTTATTCAAGTTTTCCCATTCAAGCGTTAAAATCAGAATAATCACATTAAGCTTTGCATATTCAACTTTAGAGCTTGGCACGCCGGTTAACTATACCTCAGATGACCATATGGTGGCTTAAAGGGCTGCAGTGCAACGTTCCCCTTGCCAACAATCAGTGGTACTGATTATCAATCGCTTGCTTGGGGTGCGCCGAGAAATGAAAGCATCAGGAGAGCCTCTTAAAGTTCTGCTGCACATCACAGTGGTACCAGGTGGCAAAACACTTTTAAGTAGCATGTCTGTGAATGAAAATCTTTTTTTTTTTTTTGTCTTTGCAGGTCCATAACTTTATGGATGTGTGCTGGGACAAGTGTATGGATAAGCCTGGGACAAAGTTGGACTCGCGGACTGAGAGCTGCTTGGTTAGCTGCGTGGACCGATTCATTGACACAACGCTGTCCATCACCAACCGTTTCGCCCAGTTAGTACAGAAAGGAGCACATTAATGTAACCAACTAGTTCAAGGACTGATCCAGCATCACACCTCTGATACTCTGATGCAGTAACTCACCGGCGATACTGAAGATATTTGCAACAGCCATGGAACTTTGAATATGTATCTTCTAACATTGGTGCTGTCAGGCTCAGCTGTCTCTTTAGGCTTGAGCTGTGTAACATGGATAGTAAAGATACTAGCAGTCCATGTATTTTACCGAAAATCTGTTATCCTTTCAAATTATGTTAATACTGGTGAAATGATGAAATAATAATGTTAATATGGAATAAAAAAAAATATAGCAAATGTCTGATGTTCGTATGTCTGCTTTGAGAAATGTACTTATTTTTTGGTGTGTATAGAACATAACGGAGCGATGGGATGGTAACATACGGAGGTTTATTCGCTAAACATCTGGTTTGAGTAGTCCTGAAGTGGAATAATGGTTTGGTGGGCTCCTTGGATAGAAAATAAATCTTGCATTAACTCAAAATGTAATAGAACAACATATCTACGATGGAAAACTATACACTTTGACAATTATATAGCTTATTATACAGTTTTATCAACAAATATCCCTCCCCAAAAAACTAACAAGCATTTTTTTATAATTTTAGGTATATCACAGTTTCAGTATATTATTTTCTGATTCTTTTGGTGTTTCTATTTATGCAGATGTGTTAATTCGGAAGTTTACGTTAACTGTACAAATTATACATGTTAATGCATGAACGCAGATAAACCAGAAAAACAAACCATTTCTCGGTTTGGCTGAAGCAAACAATGACATTATTTCAAGTAAGGCTGTTTGCAGCTGTGTGTGTGAGCAGCTAATACCTTATGTCTCATGTCATTAGAATAGGAACAAGGTTTCATCCATTTAGTTAAGATTTAAACTACCGGTATATATTAACTTATAGTGAATCCTAACCAGTGTATCCCTTTAAATGACGCATCAATAAAGTAAGCTTTGGTTGCTTCACTGATCCTTTACAGTTTTGTTGCATTAGCCTAACCAGTCATTACAGTCCTATTGAGGATGGATTGCCTGATACACATTACATCAGCCTTAGTTCTTTATGTGATCTTAGAGTTATTTCTGTACAGTTATTCTATTTGGGATAATATAAGCACAACACCCTTTAAACTTATGTGATGGATTTATTCAATCCTTTAAAAACCTGCTACTCTGCCCTGTTTCCACAACAATGTGATTAGATGTTTCAAACTGAGTGAATAAAGTACCAAAAAGGACTAGAATTAACTGGAAAGGTGAGAAGGATCTGTGATGACGGAAGATAATAAAAAAGCATCCCAGGTATGTCTTCCTTTGACAGAAAAGAATGTAAGTCATCTCCTGGGATGGATATCTATTTTTCACAATTGTAAAACATTTCCACCGTCTCGGGCAGAAAATAGCAAAGGAATTAAATGCAACTTGGACAGCTAAATGTAGCCAGCTGTAGACTCAGCAAGGCTCTCTGTATTTTGTTCACAAAGGGTCGATAAGTCTATTCAAGCTCTGAAGGCCCTTTAAACCGGTAAGTCCCCTCAAATCCCCTAAGCGTAGCAACTCATATTTACAGGCAATCCACCTAAATTAAGTTGCCAGTACACTCGAAAAGGCTTACAACGCTCAAAAATCATCGTAACCTCTTAGTTGATCCAGACCATGATTAAGCTCAATTAAGATTGCAAGTTGAATTTGATGCCCACTCTTTGTGGATGACAAAATGTTCAAGTTGGCGTTGCCAAGTGCCCTTAAATCTTTTGTGTTAAGTCTGTTGTTAGCCCCAGACATTTGTGAACCTGACTGGACTGCACAATTAAATGTTGATGTATCTGAGGGCGTTAATGCCTTAACAAGGACCACAAGTCTGCTAAAAGGCCTTTAAAGTGGCAGGATCTGACTGGTCCTATGTTTCCTTCCGCCTTGTGAAAGTAAAAAACCCTTAAAACACGTCACCAAATGTTTGGTGAAGCCAGTTAAATCTGGATGATGGTTTTCATATGTAATATGAAAACACAGACTGCCCATCATACATTAATATGGAGTTGGTCCCCGTTTTGTGGCTATAACAGCCTCCAGCATAACAGCACCGTGCATTCAGGTAGGTAGGGTGTACCACCAAACCCAGATCCAACAAGACCAGATAGTGAAGCTTCATCACTCCAGAAATTTCAACAGCTCCACAGTCCAGTGACAGCTTTACACCACTGCAGCCGACGCTTGGCATTGCACATAGTGATCTTTGGCTTGTGTACCGCTGCTTGGCTGTTCCATGAAGTTCCCGACATACAGTGCTTGTGCTGATGTTGCTTCCAGAGGCAGTTTGGAACAGAGGAAATGTGATTTTTACTATTTACTATTAATATTATTATATTTTATTAATATAGCGCCAACAGTTTATGCAGGGCTTAATACAATGCATATATTCAAGGGATATGACAAGAATTGACAGACTAAGACAAATCGATACATTAGGCGGAGAGAGCCCGGCTCGCAAGCTTACAATCTTCAGTACTCGGCAGCTCCCCTTTGTTGTACGTGGTCTGACCTGTTTTTACTCCAAGATGCTTCCACTTCACAATAAAAGGACCTACAGTGGACCTGGACAGTTCTAGCAGGGCAGAAAGTCTATTTGCCAATAACTGTGAAAGCCATAACTATACTATGTGCAATATGGGTACCCATTCTAGGTGGGGAAGATAGGTGGCTGGCATCTTGACTCTGTTAATATAGTAACACTAAATTTGCATAACTTGTTTCCCTGGCTGGTTATAGATTAGGTCCACCTTGTCAGTACCTTTGGATATATTTCACTGGCTGTTACGATGATTTATGTTTTTTCAGTTGTAATATACTGGTATACTTGTTTTCCATGTTAGAATTACTGGATTACTGATAAATACAGATTAGTTCAAAATACTGTACACACGAAAAAGAAGTTCACATAAAATACATTAATAATCGTTATATGGTCTTCCAACACAGCAGAGCAATTATTATATTTAAATTTGACCTTCCTCCAAAAGCACAGATTAACTTTCATCAGTCTCTAGATATTTCACTTCTTAACCAATGAAGCCAAAAGAAGAACCGCTTCACATACTGGTATGTACAAGGAGAAGCATATAAACAATAGGAAACCAGGTGCATACTGGAGTAAATGGTCATATCATCCTTGATATATGTACAAATGTGTTATTAAAACATCTCATTATATTAGTAGTTGTATTTATTTCATTATTGAATTGTAAGGCAACATTGAGGTACTTAATATATAGATATAAATTGTTTCAGTAGTCACAGGATCATAGTTGAAGGTGATTTTTATACTATTAAGTTAGTTATAGCCTCATTTTCAACAGGAGTCATATGGGGTTACCATGTACCTTATAAAAGGGCTACTATTATATATTTTAAAACACATACAAAAACTCTATTTGTTATAGTATTGATTAAGTAATCATCTTTACTGCACTTTTCTAACAACTATATTTAGAAGAGGTGGGTGAGCCAGCCATGATGGGACATAAGCCAAGCTGGACCAATCAAGACCAAATGAAAGGAAGGATGCATTTCTACTGGCATAGTGATGGCCTCCGTTCCTCCCGTTTTGATGAGCTGGGTTTTGGACTCAAATCCAATGCTAGTTTGCCCAACTGTAGTATTTCTTATGGCAGAAATTGTGCAGTTCTAGGAAAAAAATGCTAAGTTTAGAGAAATCACCATGTAAGTAAAAGGAATGTTAATGCTGATGACATCTAGTTTAGAACAGCCCTTAGAATTGTTATTTCCTTTATTGGGAGGGACTATCGTTTGCTTTCCTTTTCTTGTCAGCTCCTTTAGATGAAGGTCCAGATGCTGCTCTTTGATCCATACTATCTTCTTCATCAGAATCATCGCTGGACATCATTATGTCATATTTTGTATCAAGCGTACGTTGCACATGATCTAGCTTGTCTTTGACCATATTGAAGGAGTTCTCCAAAACACGTTCATTGTTTTTTGACATCTTTTCAGTAAATATTCTAGAATCTCGCATCTCAGTTAGGTTATTTTTCAGAAGACGATTCATTTTCTTCTGGAGGCCAAGAGTTTCAGAAATAGCGCTCTGTATACTTTGCAAGATCTTATTGTTATCACTTTCTTTGGAAATTAGTAGATCTAACCTAGCATTCAGGTTTTTAAGTTGCATAGCATGCACAGTAGAACCACTTTCTGCGGATGTTTCACGATCTTTCGTTTTGAGGCGTTTGTGGCTTCCCTGTATTGACCTGCATTCATCGTAAGATTCTTCATAAATCAATTCCTCTTTAGGGCTGGTTGCAATAGGAGAATGCATGTACAATATTTGTTTAAGTTCAGCATCATTTTCAGAATCCTCAGTCGAAGAATCTTGTCCACAAACTAAGTGGCAATTGCAATGAAAAAGAACCAAACAAATAATATTTTTTATTACTTTTATAGTGAAGTTAACACTTGTATCATATATAAACCTGTTTTCTTAATTACATTATTGAGAGTGTCACTCAATGTGTGAAACTAAGCTTATTTAGTATAATAGGGAGTAGAATAGACATTTCTATGCAGATTCCATAAAAACTATATGTTTTTTTTATGTTTCAGCATAATTAATATCGTATGTGCTAGGTGTTAAAATGTCTTTCTTCAATAAATCTATATAGTTTGCTATCTACTTGTGTGAGCATCATATGATATGATGGCCTATATGTACGAGATCACTAGCATTCATGTGTTACCAGCAGGTTACTATATGAGAAATGGCTGGATAACTTTCTAGAAGTGCAGAAAATTATGCTTAATCTATAATTTTTCTATATGTTTTTCTTCAGTAAAACAATGATAGTTTCATTAATTCTTTAATGTCCCTTCCTTTAGTTAAACCAGAGTTTTTGCAGCCTTCCCTTTTTATGAAAAATTAAGCATTCTTCCCCTTTCCTTGTTATAAGATCTTAACAACTTTATATGAAAGACTGATAATTTCTGTGTTAACTTTATATAGACTTGAATACTAGTAACTTAAAAGATTTACCTCCATCCAAAGATCCATCATCACAGTCCTGTGGTTCAATATTACTCTCTGTATTAAGATTGAAGAACTTGAGAACTTGTAATTGTCTGTTGTTAAATTTTTGTTCCAGTATTTTATTGTCCGTGATGGGTTTCATTTCATTAAGCGTACGAATAATTTTCCTCTTGTAATCGCTCCATCTCTTTTTACAGTCAGTGAGAGCTCTATTTGTGCCACTTTCTTTGTTGACTTTACGTACTATGTCTTCCCAGATAGTTGTTTTCTCGTGAATATTTTGTCTTCTTTTTCCAAACAATTTCTCAGCATTCTGCATGATTTCATCCACAAGAACATGGACCTCATTATTGCTGAACTTTTCCTTGCGCTTCTTGGCAGGAATACCATTATTTTCTTGCTCTAACATATTCAGTGTCAATGGTTATCTCGATGGACTTTTTCTGTTGCAAAATAAAGTTCATTAAAATAATTTCAGTGAAAGAAGAAATGGTGGTTTATGGAGAGTTTTCAAAATTGAAATATACTTTAACAAAGGTGCCAGGAATTGAACCTAGTAAGTTCTACTTTATCTGACAAAAGTAAAATGTATTTGCATTCTTCCTGCCAGCAGTGAGTAGTTTCATAATATGCCTCAAATATGTCCCTCAAGGCAAGAGAAACCTTCCTAGTTACGCAGAGCAAATCACATGAGATCTCCACCCAGTACAGGTAAAAATATATATTATTATTATTTATTGTTTTATATAGCGCCATCAAATTCCGTAGCGCTGTACAATGGGTAGACAGGACATAACAAGTAGTATGTAACATAAATTGACTTAAAGAGAGGTGAGGAGGGCCCTGCTCAAACGAGCTTGCAGTCTAGAGGAGCAACTGGAGGCCCAGTAATATTCATAAGCGAGGCACCCATAGCATTGATTTCTATTTCCTAGGTGGAAATTTTGTCTCCAAGTACCCTATTTATTTCTCCTAATCCTACCCTCATGGAGGAATTATTTCAATGATAAACTGCACTGACAGGGCCAAGAGGGGTAACTAGGAGATGTGGTAGGAGGTCTACAGGCATACAGAGCTGGGCAAAGTCTGTGAACATACTGTTTGAGAAATGTGGGCAACCTAAGCAAATAAACCACGTATATTGTATTACAGCCGCGGTAATGTCTACTTTTATATAAAGAAAAAACAGTCACATTAGAGGCAGATGCAAGGTCTGGTTTAAGATGGTACAAGCATGTAGGTCTGACGTAAAGAGAAGAGATAGACACGGCAGGACGTAAGAAAACAAAAGCTACCAGATAGGTGATAAAATGTGGAAAAGAACAAAACATAATGCATCGAGCTAACACTACGAATAGACAGCAATATAAACAAGTGGTTAGGCCATGAGATGTTAAGCTTGCCTCTGGATTAATATACTTAAGGGCTGCACAGCTCCGGTCCTGGAGAGCTACAGCCTGGGAATTCTACATATCCATTGCTTCAAACACAGGTAGTTTAATTGATTTGTAATCAAGATGCCTGTGCTCAAGCTTGGATATGTAAAAACCATGTCCTATTTGCAGCCCTCGAGGAGCGGAGTTGTGCAGCCCTGATATACTCCATCACGAGTAAAACCTACACTAGCCCATAACTAAAAGGAAGACCTTACCTGCTGCAGGCAAAATACAAAGTGAGCTGATAAAGCAGGAAAGGCCTGTTAGTGACTGGTTAAACGAGAACAAAAACCAGAACAATGCGCATGATCACACCTGCGGCAGCTACATACCTGACTAGTGAATCTGACATTACCTAGCTAGTCTTGGCTTGACAATTTTATAATATCTTTCCAGTCTCCTTTTTTTCTAACACCACCACAACTCAAATATGTATATATATATATATATATACATAAATCCATTCTCACCCCGATGTCTAATAGACAGGGTGTTCTGATCTAAATCTGTTGGAGTCATTCTCCCAGTACCTGCTTGTCTGTCTGATTTTGGAAGTCCCACAAGATTTTAGCTCTTTAATTCTCCACAACCTTCTGTGGAATCTCCCATTTGGACTTGGGAGGGTTTAGCACATACTCTGTGCAAATGTACACAATACCAGCTACTTGGTTGTGGTGTTCACCTTCCATTATATAATTTTTGCCACATGCAGCCCCTTGGAACAGGACTGGATTTCCCCAATATTATATATTATAATGCCTGGTTTTGTCACCAATATTTATTTATCAATGAAGAATAATATATGATATGATAGAAAAACAATAAAAAATAACTTGCCCACAAATTACAGGTTTGGCTTGTAGCATAAATGGTCTTAATCACCTAAACTCTACTCAGGAACAGGGGAAAATGTCTGCTGCAGCCCCTGTAATACACCACAGAAGTCACTACAGCTTCTCCAATCCACCCCACAACAGTATATTATCCGCACTAAAATAAACTATTCATTAACTTGCAGTATGGTCGGTGGGCAATGAGCATTAATCTCAGCCTCTGCTAAACTGTCACTGTCTCACACTCCAACTTCCCTCAGTCTGTAAATGCTGCTACAGACAAGTTAAAATGGCGTCAACAAACATATATCTAATGCTTGTCTCTTCCTCTTGTAATTGCTAAAGTGACCAGAGTGATAAGTAAGGAAAAACAGGTTGCTGGAGCCATCAATCACAGCCATAACCATCAATGGGACCACCCCTTTTAGTTTGGCTGCTTTTTCTATCAGTTATTGTCATGTACCCTCCTGTACACGGTGCCTCCCACTTTACCTCATGAATGGCTTGTAATGCCGGCTACAAGTGGCAATGAACGGATGAATCATGACAAATTTTTGGCACTTTAGCAGTTATTTTTTGTCAGTTTCTTAGGGGATCGCCCTCCTTTTTGTTGATTCGTACAAACACAGAAAACAGGCAATTTCCGTTAAAAATAAAGTTTGTACGAAAATGAATACACAAGTGTAACCAATAGCAGCCACTAGGAGAGTAAATGAGCGGCAATTGTTTAGTGAAACACCACTTCTTTGCCTTATAGAAGGATATCAGGGATGGATTCTTTCATTCAAAGATTCCTTAAATAGCCCTAAGATCTAATTACTGTATTCATTTTGTACTTAATTCGCCAATAAACTGTAAAATGAGGCATACAATTTTGCCAAGTTAGCCATAAAAGAAAACTAGCAAATTTGGTTGCTTACCAGATTTCCACATTTGTGTAAAACCAAGTCAAATATTTCGATGTATTTGTTTGCTGACCCCTCAAAAACCCATTATGTCACAGAAACAATTATACCATTGCACCAGTTTTGAGAGGACATCTTGGTGTAAACTTTGGTTCTCAATTGTGTTGGAATTTAGTTCTTAAAGTTTTGTTGGTTCCATTTTTATCTGACACCACCAACAATATTAACTAATTAACTCATCATATTCTAACTTAACACCACTGTCCTCTTTAATTAAAAAAAATACTAATTGTTAAATGCCCCTTTATAGAATTTTTAAACACTTTATCTTAAAATTGCATATTTGTTCATTTCTATTCTAATTGTTCAACAATGTTGAATGCGGGCGAATTGGGATTATTATTCAATGAATGGCAGATTAACAACTTTTATTTGCTGCTTCCTAGTGGTAGTAAACCCACATTACAACCACAAATTAAAGGCACACTGGGACGCTATTTTCCAGTAAAATAGATATTTTGGTACATTTTGCATGGCCTCTGATATCCACTAAAAGCACCTAGTAAAATACTTTATAAATAAATCACTTATAATAATAATAATAATAATAACTCGAGGACTGAATCATTTTAGCCTTTTGGTTCTAACCATAATTTCTATCCCTCACATTTAGGTTACCCACGCAAATTACATATTATTTTAGTTGCACACTTGCTAAATAAAGTGCTTAATATGCATTCACTTAGCCTGTACAATAAATGATATAAGTCATATTAGGCATGTGCAGCCTTCTTCATCCTCTTATTATACATAATATGGTATTGTTTTCTGCTGCTGAATTCACAACATGTTTGCTATTTTAGTGGGTGGGTGGTCTTTTTTGTTTTGCTTTGTTTTTCTTAATTTCCGTGTTTTATTATGAAGATGGATTGCTACAAAACCTTCATTATATGAATAACTGGTTGATGAGCCACATGGCAATGCGGTCAATCACCATACCTGGGAACACTCCGGGTTTGACCCGGAGATTGCCGGGTGAGAGCTGCTCCTCAGGTTCTCCGGGTCCAGACCCGAATCCTCCGAGTCGCGGGAGCGGGGTCTTGACACGCCCTGCTCCCCGCCCATTTTTCCTTTAAATGGGGGTGTTTCCCGCTGCCGCCAGCGGGAACGCCCCCAACATAAGTGAGGACTCCCCCGCCCAAAAGTTCCCAGGTATGCAAATCACATGTGAAAAAGTAAATAAAACAACACATAATAGTGCAATATGTACGGTATTGATTTTTGGACACTCGTATGTGTTTTGGGGGTGAGAGTGCACCCAACAACCAGGCATCTTGAGTTTTGATCTGAGTCGGGTCAATGTACAATGAACAATTCATGGAATTATGCATCTGTGCTCACATTTACTTTTATTTTGTATAAAATGGTATTATTTTGTAAAATAATGTACCGTTTTAGTTCATTTATTTTATGTTTCTTCTTCCTTCTATTTATCTATCTATGATATGTTTTTTCCGTTTCATTGCCTATAATGTCAAACATAATGGAAGGAATGATCACATAGTGATCACATAGTTTTATTTTGTCCAGTCATAGAATGACCAGGCTGTTTTATAATACAGGACAGATTTATTGGAGGTGTCTGCTATATAGACCGTTACCTTGTAACATGGCTACTATCTTCCTTGTTCATGAAAATCACACTAATAGGTAGCTACTAACTAAACTAACCAACAAACTAAATGATTAAACAAAAAAAAATTGCTTTTTATTGTTGCAAGAGACAGTTGCCAAATTTGATACACATTAATAACCATGTTATTCTTGACCCATAGGAACCCAGTTACTAATATTGGATCGATGCAAGATTTGTTTAAGGGAAAGCCATAAGAAACAGGAAGGAATTGATAATTTTTTCGAGAATTCCTTAACATGTAGTTAGCATCTACTGCAGATATTGTGCAAATCTTGGTGGAGCTTTCACAATGCCTACCACTTTAATCCTTCTGGGATCCCAAACACAATCCTCCTCTAATCCACTTGTAACCATGCCACAGTAAGCAGGCACCCAGGCTGTATCATAGCCATGGTCATGCCAAGTCTTCTGCAAAGGATGGTTCTGATAGTCTACCTTCTTAACTTTACCTACATTAACTCTGAGTTTTAAAATAACCTGATCACTTTTATCGCCCAAAGGGTAACGTGCTGCTTTCTCTTGAGCTCTGCTAATATAGACTCCTTTTCCTAACATACCATCATTTGATTGCCTAAATCCTTGATTGATTATTTGTTGAGCCGCCTTCGCAGTTGTGCCGTGATACATAACATAGATCTTTCCATCCACCGGTTGGTTATCGGCAAGGAGAAACACTTCATGAAAGTTTGGTAAGCTCTCCTCTCGCCAAATGTCTTCAACATTGTATCCAAAACAATATGCAGCCATAGTCTCTAGAACAAAAAACATATTTATTTACATAATAACCTCACTGGATTACATGCATTTAAATTACAGTATTTGTATAAAGACGCTTTTTTTCTTCAATGTCAAAACATTACACAAATTTGAATAAACTACAACTTGCCAAATGGGGATCCCTACCATAGCGCGCAGCAAGGATTACAATAACATTAATGCTCTTGGTGCCGGTGTTGTCAGGGAATCTAGTTTCACAATTGGACAGAAAGTGATATTTGGAGTAGGTCTATATAATTAACATTTATATTGGTTATAAAGGTGCATGGAACAGCTCGATGTCAGCCAACAAGCCAGATGAATAGGGTATTTTGCTTGTAATATGGAAAGGAAATCTGTCATGGTTGAGTATCTAGACAGTTACCTACTGTTATCATATATTAATACTTGGGAATTCCTCGGGTAGAGGACTATTTGGCAGGGGCGGCCAAACGCCACCCCTCTACCTGCAGACAGAGAAAGGTTACCCAGTGACCCAGGGAAGCATAGCTTCACCCAGAGACTCCAAGTCAAACCCGAGTTCCCAGATTTGCACATATTCATCAGTTTATTTAGTTAGTGTTGCATCCCTTTAGAAAATTAACTGGTGTTATACATACCTAGGATTTGCTTCACAAATATTAGTATTAGAAATGTTTTTCTTGGTTACTTGTCAGTATCCTTTTCTCTTCACAAGATAAACCAAGATGTGATAACATTCCCAAAAAGAAAAACAAAAATGTACTGCTTTATTTGTTATACAACAACACAAATATGGTATAAAATCTCTAAACACTACTAAATCATCAAGTGATTTTATTTCATATTCAACAAAATAAAAAAATCAAATATTCAAATCTTATATATATATATATAATATATTTTTAAAGTAATATAAATCCAAATAACATTTTTTCTTAATAATAAGCAGGTTGAATAAATCAACAACCACTACAATGATTGAGAAAAGATAAGGGGGAAAGGTCTGATCTTATGGCCAGGGATGTATTTATGGTATGCTACTAATACCAGCATAAGAGGTGAAACAGACTCACTTAAGTATGCACCCACAGCCAAGAAAAAGAAGGATATGGGACAAAAATACGGGTGCTTGAATGGTCACTCAAATATAGAAATAAATGTAATCAGATGATATCAATGCTGAGAAAGGCAAAGGCAAGACAATAAATATATAAGAATTAAAAAAAAGTATAGACCTCATGCAAGATGCGTATTAATATTTAAAAGCATGCACACAGTAGAAATAGCAATGCACAAAATATAAATAAAATGCAATAACATGTGAAGTGATTGCAGCCAGTTTAGTACATAGAAAATCTATGGAAGCAAGCAAAGGGTTAATAGATGAAGATCGCAAGCAGCAGAGTTCTTTGGCAAAAGTTAACAATCATTCCAATATCAGCATCATCCTTTAAGAAATGGCGTGTATAGCCAAAACAGATTTAATGCGCAAAAACCACGAGGCTACTCACTGGATGGCAATGTTAAACAGGCACATCAATATCCAAAATGCAGAGGTGCCTGTGGGATCTTTACTCAGTAGTGGAAATCAGAAGAGATCTCGCTCATTGGAATATTCTATATTGTGAAATACTTTAATTTCTATTTTTTGTAACTTTTTATGTATTCGTCATAGAGCATGTAGAATTTGTGCTGTTTAACATTGTTATACTATTATGATGTTCTGCGTACTCACCCTGGGACGACTCACACACGAATGCTTAAGATATGTAATCCAGGCGCCTATTTATAAATCTTGCACCTTGTTTCACTTTCACTTCTGCAAGAATTCTATGTTTATATGTATTTTGTAAAAAAAAAAATCCATGTTTTACCAGCACATAAGAGAGAATTATCAAAACGACTAACTCTTTCCTCAAACCAGTGCCCCAACTACCATGCAGACGCAGGTTCTTATGTCGCTTGACTGTTGAGGGACATCTCCACAATGCTTTCTCCTGTATTTTATAAAGCAAGTATGTTCTGGCGGTAGGTGCAAGAGACATAGTCCTCCTAGGCTGCGATCATACCCCAACATTTCAGATGTCCAAAGTGGCACATCTTCATCAGAGGGCATGGTAAAGGCTTGGCGGGTGGCATGGGTAGATGTGGGGCTGAGGGAGAGGAACATCTACCCACCTTAACCTTACAATGCATTGAAGCAGAACATTGCGATATACTGTCATATTGTGGTGCTCTGCTGTAGTACATCACTAGGTAGCCACATGGGAGGTGCGATTGAGGACTCTACTTCAAAAGTGCAGACTGATTAATTTATAGCTCACTGTGTGGCTAGAAGGACTTATCTACCCTCTCTTACAGTCCATGATCTCCACTGTTCACAAAAGTGGGACAGTGGGGCAGCTTCACAGAACAGTGGACCAAATATCAGGACTGTCCATTTTAAAACAGGACTCTGGGGTGGCATTCACTAGAGACCATCGGGCCACTAGGGATAAAAGGTTATTAATATCCATGCAATATTAGAATGTAATGTTTTTTTTCAGAATGGCTGTTTGGATTTCTTTATAACTTTCTAACGTAGTATCTTGGCACTGACATACGTGGAAACATTTAGTGTGTGGTTTCCCAGAGGAGAATGTAACTCACTCTGGAATGTGTGTTTTTATCTATAAAAATAGTCTGTAGTAGATACTCAGAATGTAGACAATCAGAATGAAACATAATTTTTTTTTCGTGCTCTTAGAATTCCCCTTTTTCAACTAGGTGGCTAAACATGTGAGTTTGCAACACCAAACACAAGTTAAACAAAAATCCAACAATGCAGGACAGGCACGTGTATATGAGTTATAAAAAGCAGTAAACTCACAAATGTTTTAACCCGCCAGCTGAAAATATGAGTTGGAACTTAGTTGTGAGTCTCTCCCACTCCCTCTCTATACAAATAAATACAAATGGCAAATGTCTCATGCTCACCAGGACGAAATTGACTAAAAGCCCATTTTGTATCCTATGCCTCCCGTCTCCATCCCTCCCATATGTAGGGGTTTAAACTGAAGTCAAGCATCTGATGGCTTGATCACTGATTTGGAACCATCCGATTGCTTGACTTCAGTGGATTTTTTTATTTTTTTTTAAATCGTTTTTATTGACATCTGCGGACCAAAACAAAACATGTCGTACAAAGCATGAAATGCAGTAAGAAACAATGAAAAACAGGGCTACAACAGCAGAGCATGATGGAGCTGACAAATGTATCGGTCAATCAGAGTACCCGGAAACAACGGGCTAGCATAAGTCACTGCAATCATGACATGAGGGAAGCATCAAATAGCACATATCACAGATGTGGTTTTCGTGTTTTTAGACATAAGAATCAAAACAAAAGAATAGCATACCGGGAGCGGTGTAAAAGATGATGAGAGAGAAGAAAGGGAAGGAAAGAAAAAGAAAGAAGAAACGGAGTATAGAGAAAAAGAAGGAGGGAGTAAGGGAGAGTCGCGCCGAACCCCCAGGGTGACCTGAAGGGAGTTAAAGACGGAGTAGAGGCAACACTTGATCCTTGTCAGCAAACGCCGAAAGCCATGGGTCCCAAATCGCCTCAAACTTCTGCATAGAATCATGAAGTTTCGCCGTGATCTTTTCCATTGTGATCATGTGCCATATATTGGAGTCGATTTCTCCCGACGTAGGAGGGCGCCCCTTCCATCTACGCGCTATGGCTTGTTTGACAGCCGCACAAATTCTATGGATCAGGTTGTGGTTATGTGGAGAAAGGTCTGGGACGTCCATCACTAGCAGCGCTACTTCAGGAGATTCCGGAATAGGAGAGTGTAAGGCCTGAGTCAGTTGCAGAAAACACTGGCGCCAGAGCGGCTCAATAAATTTACACGACCACCACGCGTGAAGATAAGAGCCCGTCTCCCCACATCCACGAAAGCACTGACGATCACCCCCTGGGCCCATGTGAGATAGCCGCGCCGGCGAGAAGTACCACCGTGCGATCACTTTGTAGAGACGTTCCTTGACCATAGTGTTGATGGTAATGCGATGCAGAGACTCTGCAGCAGTGTCCCAAGCCTCGTCCGGGAACTCCCTGTGCAGATCTCGATGCCAGCTCTGCCGATACGTAGGGGGAGAGCCAAATTTGATGGCTATAAAGTGGTTGTAATGGGAGGAGATGGAGTGGTGAAGACGTTTGCGGAATAAACTTGCGGTAAGACTTCAGTGGATTTAACTGGAGAGATGTCTTCTCCTTCAGTAATCAACCTTTCACAAATCATCTGTTCACAATATGGGATCTAAAGGAGACACAGTAATTATAAAGAACAGCCCCGGAGGGAAAGAATTGGACAGAGGAGCCACATGAATGTAGTGCGGACGAGGTACCCATGGTCAAGCCTGTTTAAGGGGTTAAGGCATGACTAAGCAGAAATTTTGCCGCTGAAAGCTGAGGTATTGGTGGCATGTGCAGGGCCAGAGGGGGAGGGGGTAATTAGTTAATTACCCTCCCTAGGGGGGTATATAAGGAAGGGTCGTGGCCTATAGTAGCAACCATTTTTCAGAAAATTTTCCTGCCCATCCCTCCCCTAATTTTTGGCATTTTGCCGGGTACTCTGGTTTTAAGCTGGTACGGTGCAGGAGTTAACCATCTAGGTATGGTTACTTGTGGTGCACAGAGGTGTAAGTGCAGGACACTCCAGGGGCATGCGCCCCTGTGAATCGTATGGTCATGTGACTGCCGCGCTAGGGGACGCCGGCAGTTCCAGCAGGGATACAGGTGGTCACGCACATACCAGCAGGTTACTGATTTGGTTATTCGGTTATTAAGTGGTTATTAAATGGTTACAATTGGTTATGTTTGCTTTCATTTTACAATAAATTATTGATATATATTGTGTCAAATTTGTCGGGTTAATAATATTTGACACTTTGATATTTTGACATATTAATAAAGGTTTAGTGTCGCGGTGCTGAAGTTATTTTTAGTCCGCACCGCGGACAAATAATTCCATATCTGACGTTTAATAAAAATTTGAAATAAAGAAGTGTCTCTTGTTTTATTTGTAAAAGAGGTACCGAAACTGGACTCTACTTCATTCAAGTTATGTCTGCTTAAGTCTCCCACTCCCTCTCTATACAAATAAATACAAATGGCAAATGTCTCATGCTCACCAGGACGAAATTGACTAAAAGCCCATTTTGTATCCTATGCCCCCCGTCTCCATCCCTCCCATATGTAGGGGTTTAAACTGAAGTCAAGCATCTGATGGCTTGATCACTGATTTGGAACCATCCGATTGCTTGACTTCAGTGGATTTTTTATTTTTTTTTAAATCGTTTTTATTGACATCTGCGGACCAAAACAAAACATGTCGTACAAAGCATGAAATGCAGTAAGAAACAATGAAAAACAGGGCTACAACAGCAGAGCATGATGGAGCTGACAAATGTATCGGTCAATCAGAGTACCCGGAAACAACGGGCTAGCATAAGTCACTGCAATCATGACATGAGGGAAGCATCAAATAGCACATATCACAGATGTGGTTTTCGTGTTTTTAGACATAAGAATCAAAACAAAAGAATAGCATACCGGGAGCGGTGTAAAAGATGATGAGAGAGAAGAAAGGGAAGGAAAGAAAAAGAAAGAAGAAACGGAGTATAGAGAAAAAGAAGGAGGGAGTAAGGGAGAGTCGCGCCGAACCCCCAGGGTGACCTGAAGGGAGTTAAAGACGGAGTAGAGGCAACACTTGATCCTTGTCAGCAAACGCCGAAAGCCATGGGTCCCAAATCGCCTCAAACTTCTGCATAGAATCATGAAGTTTCGCCGTGATCTTTTCCATTGTGATCATGTGCCATATATTGGAGTCGATTTCTCCCGACGTAGGAGGGCGCCCCTTCCATCTACGCGCTATGGCTTGTTTGACAGCCGCACAAATTCTATGGATCAGGTTGTGGTTATGTGGAGAAAGGTCTGGGACATCCACGTCCATCACTAGCAGCGCTACTTCAGGAGATTCCGGAATAGGAGAGTGTAAGGCCTGAGTCAGTTGCAGAAAACACTGGCGCCAGAGCGGCTCAATAAATTTACACGACCACCACGCGTGAAGATAAGAGCCCGTCTCCCCACATCCACGAAAGCACTGACGATCACCCCCTGGGCCCATGTGAGATAGCCGCGCCGGCGAGAAGTACCACCGTGCGATCACTTTGTAGAGACGTTCCTTGACCATAGTGTTGATGGTAATGCGATGCAGAGACTCTGCAGCAGTGTCCCAAGCCTCGTCCGGGAACTCCCTGTGCAGATCTCGATGCCAGCTCTGCCGATACGTAGGGGGAGAGCCAAATTTGATGGCTATAAAGTGGTTGTAATGGGAGGAGATGGAGTGGTGAAGACGTTTGCGGAATAAACTTTCAGTAAGACTTTAGTGGATTTAACTGGAGAGATGTCTTCTCCTTCAGTGACCAATGTGGTACAGAACAGTTGGGTCCTTAAGTGATTATCTGTGCAGCGTGAAAGTGTGCGCAATTGTGGTTTCAGGTTTTTCCGCTTGCAGTCTCTGGGGTAAGCAGCATTCTATTACCCGGTGGCACACTCATGGGAATGAAATGTCCCATTCATTTTCAATGTACAGCCAAGTCAGGAAATCATTGAGATCTGTGTTGGAAGAGCTCAGATTTATGCTCCTTTAATTACCCATGATGAGCCGCAGGATCCGTCTGACAGCTAACAGAACTCCTCTGTGGTGTCGACACATGTAAATCCCTTACCATGAGGCAAGCGTCTAGTCTGAGCCCTCTTACGTGTTTATATGACATGTTTTCGTTAGCAAGAAGACGGGGATGACCTCCTCTGCATCAGCATGGAGATTTCCTGCTAATGCAAGATGCCAGTGTTACATGTGTTAAGGGCCAGGTTTGCAGGGACAGAACATTATTGTCTTCATTGTAAAGAGAATAATATGTTTGATTAAGCCATTGAATTAACCATCTTCACCAAATCCGCAATTATTGCAGCTAAGTCTAAATGTTGTTAAAAGAAAAATTCATTGGTGTTCGCGAAATCCAGGAAATGTTTGTATATTTTAAAAGTGAAGTACTGCCCTTAAATGTGAGTTTCGTTTAACTGCTATTTCCTCTCAGAATAGGCTGTTTCCCATAATAAACTTTGAAGTTCAGTTTCACGAGGCACACTTAGATTTCTTTCACCGTAATGCTTTTTGTTATTGTCATTTTTCATATGTATCGATAGCTGATTGAGCACTTCTTATAAACACACCTGTCTGGGGTTAACCTCCAGTCTCCAGCTAAAGTGCTTTTTTACCCTTTGGCTCATGGCCACTGCTTGCCTAGGTTCTACCCAATACTGCCTATTCCCCATCCACCGCCACCCACCCCACTCCACTTAATGCTTACTCTCACCCTCCAAAGTCTGACTGCAGCCATTGCTGCCCCTACTCAGTACTAGCCACATCACCAGAATTATAGGCTTAGATGCAAAGAGGACCTAAAACACCTGTTTTTGGGTGAGGTTATGTTGGCCACAAAACTCGGAGCTTTAGGCATGAATATTCACGTTTTTGATTTAAATGTGAAAGTCACGAACATGTTATTTGATGTTATAATCCTTTGGCTGTGTTTCATTTCTTGAGTATCTGCACGTTTATGGCCAGATATTTATAAAAGTAGATCTTTCCCACAATTTCCTGGTTACACCTCGCCGCTTTAAAGTTCAATGGGTTTCACCCTGCCTCTTGTACAAAGATCAATCATGCATTGTATGAAAAGCAAGAAGGTAGAAAAATCACATCACTAGCATGGGCAGCAAAAGTGTGATGCAAAAGTGCAGTCGGGCACATCCCTGTGTTTATTAGCCACGGGCATTAAAGCCCCCGGGACCTTACTTCTGTTATGAGCTGGTCGAGCTCAGCTCAAGTGTGACTCACATGAGCTGGCTCTGGCAACTCTACAAAATAACATGGCACAAGCTGGCCTTAATATATGATGGGAAAGCCCTTATTTCCATTGGGTATTGTAGAAGGAGTATTTAATTTTAACAGTTTCATTCTCATCTTCACTCTACCTCTCTCCCTTGTTTCCCTCCATACCCTTAGTTATTTACTGCCCTCCTCATCCACTATTAGCCCATTGCACGGTGGGAAAGTTACCTTTCACAAATCATCTGTTCACAATATAGGATCTAAAGGAGACACAGTAATTATAAAGAACAGCCCCGGAGGGAAAGAATTGGACGGAGGAGCCACATGAATGTAGTGCGGACGAGGTACCCATGGTCAAGCCTGTTTAAGGGGTTAAGGCAGGACTAAGCAGAAATTTTGCCGCTGAAAGCTGAGGTATTGGTGGCACGTGCAGGGCCAGAGGGGGAAGGGGTAATTAGTTAATTACCCTCCCTAGGGGGGTATATAAGGAAGGGTCGTGGCCTATAGTAGCAACCATTTTTCAGAAAATTTTCCTGCCCATCCCTCCCCTAATTTTTGGCATTTTGCCGGGTACTCTGGTTTTAAGCTGGTACGGTGCAGGAGTTAACCATCTAGGTATGGTTACTTGTGGTGCACAGAGGTGTAAGTGCAGGACACTCCAGGGGCATGCGCCCCTGTGAATCGTATGGTCATGTGACTGCCGCGCTAGGGGACGCCGGCAGTTCCAGCAGGGATACAGGTGGTCACGCACATACCAGCAGGTTACTGATTTGGTTATTCGGTTATTAAGTGGTTATTAAATGGTTACAATTGGTTATGTTTGCTTTCATTTTACAATAAATTATTGATATATATTGTGTCAAATTTGTCGGGTTAATAATATTTGACACTTTGATATTTTGACATATTAATAAAGGTTTAGTGTCGCGGTGCTGAAGTTATTTTTAGTCCGCACCGCGGACAAATAATTCCATATCTGACGTTTAATAAAAATTTGAAATAAAGAAGTGTCTCTTGTTTTATTTGTAAAAGAGGTACCGAAACTGGACGCTACGTCATTCAAGTTATGTCTGCTTAAGTCTTGCCAGTAGCAGAAACTTTGATGTCTATGTGGAAGAGTGTGAACCAAAATTGTTGGGCAAATGTGTTGTTTCGGTTACTACGTTACCAAATACCACGTAGTTATGGATGCCTTAGGTTGCTTTTTTGAAGAAAATACATACATATGTTTTGTTGCATTAGTCTGCCAGTTACAACCTACTGAACAAGCCAAGTCTTCTGTGTTTGCTTAAAACATCCCAAATTAAACATGTTTAGTCTTTTTAACAATGTGGTCCAGTGTAGCTCAAGCATGTGTGCTACGCTGTAGATGTTTGATACCACACAGAACCAGCCCTTCTTTTCACTGGTATGTGCTAATTATAACCGGTTTATGTGTATTTTAACAAGGTTTACCAAACTGAGCCATTCATAAACAACAGGCCAAGTATAGATGACGATGGTCTGTTAGGTCTGGCAGGTAGATCATATTCACCGGGTATCCAATGTTTATTGAATAATGCAATGTGATGTACAGTTCTTGTCAGTTTTAACCCTCCATCCATGGGGTGCTGGAAGGTGTTCAGTGACCCCTCTGTTCTTACAATAGATCTTTGGAAGTTGGAACTCCCACCTATTGTATTTTGTGAATCATTTATTTGTTTTATTATATGTTAAGGAATTTTACCATACTGGCTTACATTTTGTACTTAAATTAAGTTGCTTTCTTTTTTTAACATAAATGGTAAAATCCAGTGCTGTGTACTGGAAAGGGTCAGCATTGACAAAAATGTTGTTTTATCTCATTTTTGTTCCAATAAAATCTCTTTATCTGCAGGCCTCACCTCAAGTCCTCCATTTGATATTTTGGATGACTTTCCTGCTCACGTACCACAGCGGGCTGATTCTTTATGGAAATGTTCAGGAATTCTATTCTATCACAGACTTTCATTAATTAAAGTGTTTTGATGGGTGATTAACACTGAGCCAGTCTATTGCTTACCGCAGGCAGAATGCTAATTGTTTTGGGTGTTTGTCAAGAAGATTGCGTTAAGATAACTAGAACTAGAACATTATTCAAAAACTAGAGCTGTTTTTTTAAACAAAAAAAACTCACAAAGCTACGGAAAACCTCCTTTTAATCTTATACTAGTGTTTAAAATACCATGACAATTCCCCTTTAGCACAACTCCCCTGTCAAATAGCGTCAGCATGATTTGCTATCAAGTCTGTGGTCTACTATAAGTAAATTCACACATTCAACTTTTTGGACCAGGTGTGTGCCTTGCAAACTCGAACTGACTGCCAACACCTCCTGCAGTTGAATCTTCCCAGGTTAGTAATTTTTGACAGGATAGTAGGCAACGTAACGTGAATTAAGTTGAAATATTGCCATCTTGAAAGTCAAGGTAACATGATGCAGATAGTTTACTGACCATTATCATTTTTGCCAGCGCCTGTCCTTGTAGAGCATGTTGTGAAATTGCGTGGCGGGACCTTTAAACACAATCAGTAGATAGGAGAACCAGAAATAACTTAATCAACAGTTTCTGTTTTGCGGTTATTACAACCTAAGATATGAAACAAAACTTGCATCTTATTTATGTTTCAAAGTGCTAGACATAGAGATTTGTTTCATTTATATTTTGTGAAAATAATTAATATCCACAAAATAGAGTCTCTTGCGGTGTTTACTGTATATCAGATTGTATATCAGATTGTTAGCTCTCATGTTGCCTTCTATTACTTAATCAGATAAACAAATTTGATATTTTAATTACCACAAAGGATATATTTACTGTTTTTTTGCATTTACACTTCCCTGTTAATGTTCCCCTTTTCTTTTTTTTGTTTGTTTAATATGGTCTCCAACCAACACTCTGTCTCTGAATTTGTCCTTTAGTTGTTTTCCTTCTTCTCTCACCTCCACCACATCAAAGCACACCATATTATGACCTCCATATCCAGTATGGTTTGATGAGACTCTTTTTGCAGCTTTTTGGAAAGAGTCACATTCCCGGGTTGTTCGCCCTCCAGAAGAAGATCAAGCTGCTGTATGGTAAAGAGCACCGGGATATTATGCCACTCCGCTCTGTGAAACAACAAACATATAGTAAGCTGTAGATTTAGGGGTAAACAATTGAAAAAGAGAGGAGTGAAACCATTAGGAGATGCCATTGAAAGATAAAAATAATTTAAGAACATGAGGTACGATCAGCCCAAGGAAAATGTATATGACGTGATCAGAAAATGTGTTCCAAGCATTATAGTGACACCTCTTGTATGGGGGGGGCATCCATAATTTCCTGCACTCAGACAAACTGACAAACTCTTTCTCACCCCTGTAATTTTCCCTGAAGAAGCACATGAAAGACCCTATTTTACTGCCTCCATTTCTGCAAGCCTGACATTTTCATCGAACTTCTGTTCATATGTCCGTCATGATGCTCTACCTTGAGTAATTCCTAAAACTTCAATACGGTTTTGTTTGACACTATGGCACATACCTCCACTGTTCAATGCATATTGTGGTATAGTAATAATACATGTCCTTTCATGGGATTTCCTCAATGTAGTACCCCAATGTCAAACCCTTCTTTATTAAATGCCTCTTATTGAGGTAGGTATTGAGCCAGGTAGACTCAGCTCACCTAATGATGTGTACTACTTTGGACTGCTCTCTATGGATATGTATCTCCTTGCCCCAAAAAAACAACTTAAGCAGAGAACCCATGCTCAAGCTCCATGCATCACGTACTGGCGATAAATGTTAATCATTCACTGATATTCTATCTCCAATGTACACAGGGTAAGTAAATGATTACTTCTAGGCCGGTGTTTGATGTTGTGGAAGACATGGACTTTTGGGGGCTCTGGGGAAGGCTAAGTTAAGAGGCTTTGTTGCTTTACAAACTCCATTTTGTCTTTCTGTGTACTAACTTTTGTTGGTATCTTTGAGGTTTTGCTCAACCTTACGAATCCAGCCAATGATTTTTGGCTCATAGTCAACTATTCCGGAAATAATTCGTTTTCTACTAAAAACCAGATGTTTGTTATCACTCCTGTGTGATGTTAAGTAATATCGTTTTAGCTATTGGTTAAAAGGCTTGCTAAGTAGTAAACTATGTTAATCATATTGAAATGACTTGTGTGCTCTCGTAATAAACTCACCTACAATATCATTGTACATTGTGGCTTAAATGTCTAAGTTTCAACAATTCATAGCACTGGTGTGACGGGGTAAGGAAGATGGGGCTATAACATAACGTGTTTGTTTGACTTGCAATTCCACATATAGCCACCAGGGTGTCAAGTATAATAAAGATTTTTGTTGGTTTTCTATGTATTGCTTTTCTGTTAATGTGTTTTGTACAGGACTGGATACATACACATTGATTGTGTTGTTTTGGCTAAGTTATGATTGAGCCACTTGGCTGGATTGGTCTCTCGATATAGATATCGGGGCAGAATGAAGCAAAAGTGCTTGTGGTGATGAGTGCAATTCACTCTACACTTAGTCCTTCCCGATGCCTCCAGATTTTATGGATCCTGTTGTCTATATTTTTAGGTGTCCAGCTCTGTAATATAATTAAGTCAATAATATGACCATGTAGTAGCAGAAAAGAGTGGCTGTACTTGGATGCCTATGTAGCAGAAAGTGGTAAGCCTGTGCTTGGATTTGAGATGGTTTCTATATTATTGTCGTGCAGTATGGTTTTATTGAGGCAATGCAGTATATATATATGCAAATCAAACTGTGACATGCTGTGTGCCCTTTTCTGCACATCACTGCCAAGATGTTTTACACCCTTATGAATTTTACGTGTGATTGTTGTTGGACATGCCCATATTGGCATTTTGGTTGATAATGCAAGACATATTGTCACTCTACTTTTTATCTCAGCGATTTAATGTGTGAGCTCTCAAAATGTGCACATTATGGGGATTTAAATGCCTGAAATTCTGTTGAGGCATTCCCCTTTGATGTAATTGCTGACATCACCTGGGGGATCCCCCCCACAGTCACGCGGACCAGAGCCTCTTGATAACTGTGTTCAGAGATAGAACAATCGTTGCAGCCCCCAGGAGTATTAAAAGAGATAAAACAGAAGTTCCTTCTTATACAAAAATAATAAATGTATACAGCTCTTTATTAGCACCTTGTACTTTGGTAGCACAAAGAAAACCCCTCTAGTGATGTCATCATGACATCACAAGGGTTCCCCCTTTTTCCAAAGAAAAAGTATTGGATCTCTATCTGTAGTGTGCTGCTGCAGTGCAACCCCCCCCCCCCCAAAAAAAGACAAATGGGTGTTTTATGCAGTTGCACATTTGCTGCATAAGGAATCCAAGAGACATAGCAAATACATGTGTAAAAAAAAGGAAATATTGGCTTCATGAAAAGTGCCAAAATGACCACTGAGTTGTCTAGGGGTGATTTGAATTTAGGGGCTGCAAAAGGGTCACAAATAAGACATGGGCACTGTAAAAGAAACTTTGAAAATTCTAAGTTTGCAAAACAATATGATCATTTGTTCCAATTTTGGCCCTGTAACATCACCAAGACATGCCAAATCTATGCATGTGGAGCTATACTGTACTCGGCGGATGTTGCTGAACACAAATTGGTGTTGTTTTCTACAGTTTGAAATACACTGGGCAAAAAATTCAAAGCAACATTGCAAAATATTACAATATAGAAAACATGCACACCTTTTAATATTTGCTTTATAATTGTCAAAGTAAATGCATATTTTGGGCATATGAGGTACACGCAAACTCAGGACAGTTACATGAATATATTTTGGGTATGTATTACTCATTTTCACTAGCTGAGTATAAATTATAAAAGGTAAAAGTATAAAAAAATAATTTCCAAAATAATCATTTTTTTATGAGATTATATCATGAAAACAATATATATATTCTGTGGGTAAACTAAATGAGTACAATGTAATTTATCCAGATGTAAGAAAAGTGTATAACTGGAAATAGTTATGCTGCTATATAGTATAAGCACATACTAATGGAATAGATTTTAGGATAATCTCTTCAGATACTATAGGTGAATTACCAGAGACAGTACCATGATGTAATCATTTTAATTGTATTTGTTGATATGAATATATTTTATAATGTACGGTATATACAGATATTGTACCATAAAAAACCCAATGCATTCATTTCTTGACAAAAAAAATTGTTAAAGATTTTTTAAAAAAGCTTTGAAAACAAAAGCTGGATGATAAACCATTTGTCTAGTAATTAACATGTGCATGTGATTACTTTCTGTGTTTTTTAATTTTCTTGACCCAATTTATGTTCAGCAACATCCCCTGATTACATACCCCATGTCTGAAAGTACTTTTAACGCAGTTGTGTTAAATACTTTCTCTCTGGATCTCTGGATTGCACACATAGGACTTGCTCAGCACCCAGTCTGTATCCACAGGACTTTCTCCTCTTTCTCATTAACCCCCTTTATCTCATCTCTCCCATTTTCTTTTTAGCTCTCCTCCTCTTTCTATTTCTCTCCCTTTTCTCATTATCTGTCTTTCTTTCCATCTCGTCCTTCTTCCCCTTCCTCTTTACTTCACCCTTTTCTCTATCTCTCCTTTTAATGTTCATCTGCCTTGCTCTCACTTTATGTCTTCTCCTCGTTCTCTATCTTTTTACTTTATCTCTATACCCTTTCTCCTCCTATCTCCTTGTCCCCATATCTCCTCCTCCTACTCATTATTTCTCCCCTTTCTTCCCACCTATGTTCTTTCTTATTTCCCTTCTTTTCCCTCCTGTGTATCGCCCATTCTCTCTATCGCTTTCCTTTCTTCTAATCATTCTCTCTCCTATATTTTTCTCTTTATCTCTCCCTTTCTCACTATCTACCTTCCACTTTCATCAATAATTTACCGTGCTGATTTCTTGTGCTGGGAGCACAAGGCCTCTGTCTCACTGCTCCGTTACGGTGCACGCAGCTTCACTGTTGAGCGCATGGATGCGCAGCATCAATCGTGGGCCCCGTTAGGGAGCAGAGAGACAGAAGCCTTGCGCCCTCACCCATTGCTGTCCTCCTCTGCGGTGGACAGGACCGCTCGCTGCTGCCCCTGCTCCTCTAGGAACAGGCAGTTCTGTGCAGAGGATATGAACCTATAGATTGGCGGTCTAGGCCAGCGCCTAAAGATACTGCCGGCCCTGTGCCCATCTGTGACATGAGGCAGCCTTAAAATCTGGACACGGGGCCCAGCCTTTAACGCTGTACTGGGTCCCAAGATATCCGATGGCGGCCCTGACTCTTTGTGTTTTCCGTGCTGCCGCCGTGGTATGCATCTAGTTTTCGGTTTCTCTGTTCCTCTACTACATGCCACAAGCAAGCACCCTGGTTCCCTTTTTTCCTGTTTTAGAGTTGATGTTATGTTTGTTAGTTTAGGCTAGTGTTAGGACATGCCCAATGTGAAGTACCATGATGTGGTGCCACACTTACATCTTATGGCCATATGATAAACTGAACTTTCACTTGTTTTCATTAGTGTCCTAGCCTTTATATTTCTTTTCAGTCTTTGTCTTGTGCCTGCATTTATCCCTGTTCTCTGCTCCAGTTGTCTATCCCTGGATCTGCCTGCACACCTGTACCATCAGACCAGGCCTGAAGAGGGATCCTGCAGATAAGCAGTAGAGGAGGACTATGGCATAACAGCATCCTCAGCCAACGAGTAGTTTGTAAGTTCACAAGATCAGGGCCCTTTTCTGCTGAGAACTAAAACGAAAGTACATTTGCACACCAATACGACAAAAGAGGCATATAGGGAATATGCAGGGTTAATAAAAGGATTCGGGAAACCGTCTGGTGATGTCACAAGCAGCTAATAACATGCAAAAATGCTGTTTTAGGTGCAGAAACGGCACAGGTTTGGGGGTAGAGATGACACAGGCAGGCTGCTTGTGGGAACCGACAAGCTGCTTGGGGCAAAGTGGGCAGAGACAAGCTGCTTGGGGACAAAGGTGGCACATGTTGCTTGTGAAGTGTTGTGTGGACACAAGAGCTCACCAAGATCAAATACATGTGGCCTAGTCTGGCCTTGTCACTAACAAAAACTAATTAAAGTGCCCCCCTCTTTGGCCATTAACCGTTTGTTTGGCTGGTATTATGATGAACGCAACATGTTTTGTCACCTGCAACAGAGTTCAACTAAATAGTCATACACTGCCTTTCAACATTTCAGTCAGATCCAAAAAAAAAAAAAAAAAACATCTTTGATGGGCTTTTTGGGTTGATTATACAATCCACTCATTAGGTTGATAAAAACGCATCATCCGGCAAAAAACAGGCTTTATTTGCATTAAACAAGCATTCAAGAAGAAAAAAAAAAGTTACCAATTGCCAAGTTGCAGGCAGACTTTTCAGAGTTATGTCTACGGGGATATTCAACAGTCTCCTCAAGCAGAACACATTGAATTTTGGCCAGTATTCAATCTTTTGTAGAATATTCATTAATTAGGTAAAGTCCCATTAGTGTTTTCTTTTGTCCCGTATACGTATATTAAACACAATTCAGTTCTCAATTAATTCTTCTAGAAGGAGCAAAACATGACCAGGTGCTTTGGAAATACCTATTACTTTAATTCTGTCAGGATCCCATATGCAGTCCTCCTGTAATCCGCTACCAGTCATACCACAGTGTGGCGGCACCCATGCTGTATCGTATCCATGATCATGCCAAGTCTTTTGCATTGGGTGACCTTGAAAATCAATCTTTTTCACTCTGCCCACTCTCACTTTGAGCTTTAAGATAACCTGGTTGCTTTGATCATTTAAAGGGTACCTTGAGGCTTTGTCTTGATCTCTGCTAATATAGACTCCTCTTCCTAGCATGCCATCTTCAGATTGTTTAAATCCATGCTTGAGTATTTGTATTGCAGAGTCGACATCTGTACCGTGATACATAGTGTAGAAAGGCAAGCAAGGCTTATATGTTTGAGAAGGAGTTTGAACTCCTTTTAATATTTGCCCATTTGGCAATATTTGAAAATAATTAAAGGCCATTTCCACTGGGGGGGGAAAAAAAATTAAAAAAAATACAATTATTAAATTAATACAATATGCAGTATATTTTAACCATCTCAATCAGCTTCTTGTAATGTTCACAAAGATAAAATACACCCTTACAAAAAAATTACTGCAGTTTTACTGCATTTGTACTTCACTGTACTGCAGTTGTTTTTGTACGGAAGTACAAATGCAATAAAGCTGCAGTACATTGAAGTACAACTGTAGGTTTGCAATATAAAAAAAAAAAAGTGTGGTAAATGTGCAGTAATACTGCAGTACAGTGAAGTACAAATGCAGTAAAACTGCAGTAAATGTGCAGTAATACTGCAGTAAAAGTGCAGTATTGCAGTTTTTTCATGTCCAAAAAATAGCAGTACTACTTCAGAAAAACTGCAGTCATTTTTCGTAAGGGAAAAATATTCTAAACTGGTTTCCACAGCATACCTTATGCAGGGTCTCTGGGCATAAGGCTCACAGCCGTCTCTCTCCCACAGCGAGACACCCAACTACCTTCAGAGTTGTCTTTTAAACCTTGCAGGGGAGGGGACAATTACATTCACCTGAAAAGGGATAAAATTGCCGTATTAACCCTTCCAGACATTGAATCGAGTGCGCTCCAGCATTCGGCTTATGCGAAAAGCCTCTTTAATTGCCACCATGGTTTTAAAGTGAATGGGTGTTAGAACAAGTTTCCGTGTTAGAATGTAAGTGTGTTTTAGTTAGGGGGCAGGGGGGCACTGAAGAGACACTGCACCCAGAAGCTACTAGACCTAGGCTCGCTCTTGGAACTAGGCCCCAGTGCTCCAGAGTGTTTCTTTGAAGGTGGAGAGTGAATGCTAAACATACAGATTGTTTATTATTAGTACCTTTTTTTTTTAAAAAAATGAGTCCTAGTGCAAGCACTTTGTTCATTTGGGTTGCGACATACTGGTCACTGACTGTTGTTCTGCTCCTATTGCTATACCATGTCAATCATAGCGATCATGTCGCATTAGACTTGTGGTTTGTGATTATGTCAATGTCTTATGGTATGATGTGCTGTCTCACAATGAAAATGGCAACTGTTATACTTTGTTAAAATGCAAATAAAATACTTAAAAAAAAAATGAGTCCAAATATTGTGTTCCTTTGTTTCTTGTATAAATATTTTTATTATTTGTGTTGAAGATGATCTCTCAAACCTTCCACGTCTAAATGGAGACAAATGTATTAAAAAAATAAAATTTTGCCCAAATGAAGCAATATAATTACATTACGCATTGAGTTATTTTAAATATATTTAAGCATAAATGTATGGTCACAGTTAAAAGCATATCTGTTGTCTTTGTGAATCTTTAACCCTGAAGCCAAGAACATGTCAGTTTAAAATAATTAATCCCGGAAGCTGGGAATATCATTATGATAAAGAATATCACTAGTTCTATTCCTTTCATTTTTTATGGGGCCCACTCCACTCATAACTAGTCCTGTCCACTCACAAATCTACTTCCCTAGAAGATCTCTGGGTAGCCTACACTTGGAAGTTCCCAGCTGATATGAAAAAGGTTCTGGCGTTAGCCCTTGGTAGTATATGCTATGGTTCAAAAGTTTGGGGTCACCTAGAAATGCTCCTTGTTTGGGCGGGGGGCGCTGCAAATGCTATTCTCCATTAAAATATCAAATGGATCAGAAATACAGTGTAGACGTTAATGTTGTAAATTACTATTGTAGCTGATTTTTAATGGAATATCATCACTCTCATCACGCCTGTGCTCTAATGGCGCATGGTGTTCACTAAAACAAGTTTAAAAGGTTAATGGATCGTTTAAGTGACCCCAAACTTTTGAACAGTACTGTTTATATAAATAAAAATAAATAATAATATAATAAAATATAATAATAAGTTACTAGTTGGTGATATTTTTCCAATATGGAACAAAAGCGTGATACCTCTGACGTGCTCCGGCTGTACACAGATATCCACGCCAATAAAATACATCTTGTGTCCCATGTTGTTACTTATAGTTTTATGGAATGCACGTGAAATAATTTAGGAAAATATACATGGAACTTTCACTTACCAGAGGAGTGGCTCAAGTCACTAAACTTTTTCTTAGATAACATCTATGACCCCTAAATTACTGTAGTATCAGTCAGAACGAAATACCTAGAAAACTAGCATTTACACATACATAGTATTTTTTGCTGAAACTCAACAGCTGGAGTACACCTACTACCTGAGCACTGGGGTCTGCAAGCTATATACACCTATATACACCGTATACGAATATATATGCTAATATGAAATAGGGTATGTATCTAGAATACAGAAACAGCGCGGACACCTGTTTCAATGTAATGCTGAGGATTATTCTAACATTTGATTTAAGAAAAATTGTACTCTATTTTTCAAGTTAAAATTATATATATATATATATTGCATGCAAAATACTACCCTCTATCCTTTAACTCCTTGCTGTATAGAAAAAGTAACTATTTTTTGTTAACCATTTACACAGAATTTTGATTGAGATGCCATTTTTATTCAGTTGCTGGAATTCTCCTAACAGTGAAAGCCCACCCTGCTGATCTTGGAAACAGACGTGTTACCTGTGACTCCAGCGTCGCACAGATGTATGCTGAAGCACATACGGCGTTATCTCATTAAATATAACTATGTGGCATGCATGACAAATATACTTAAATAATTACAGATATATATAGCACTTTCACTTTCGTATATCTGATATGAACTTTGATTCCTATTAACTGTAATCCAGCTATTTCAGAATGAAACTATTTACGGTGTCGCTTTAGGTGTGACCCAACAACAGCTGGAGATCACGGAAGGAAGGATACTAGACTAAATTAATCACATGATAGGGATTTTCCACTTAAATGTGCCAGTAACAATCTACAAATGTAAGAACCGTATAAAAACCGCTTGGCCCACCTCATCTGCCCTATTTTCCTGCTGAAACGACTCAGACCTTAATCCGGCTTTGCCTTGGATTCAGGATAGTCATATGCATTACCCATGCATGCTTATATTTCTTTACTGTATTAACCTCTACACCTCCACTGGAAGGCTGTTCCACTTACCTGCAACCCCTTCAGTCACGGGTATAACCGAGGGCCCACACAGCCCTCTCATTGAAGGGGATAGCCATGTGTAGGGGACCCCCAACATCATACCCCAACCCTGGCTGTAAAATGGCTGGGTCATAGACCTGTGTTTCTCCAGTCACAACACCAGGACATGATGTCCCTCCCTAAGACGTTGACTGTGAGTTTGAGTGTGAGGACCAAGAGGGACCCGAAGAGCTCTCAGCAGCCAGCGGACAACAAAGTCAGGAGAGCAGGCGGCTTTGCATGTGTTTTACTATGTTACAGTGCATGCGTGAGTACTGTAGTGTGTATGTTTAAGTAACTATGTTAGCATGGGGGAAAGTATGTTAGTGTGTTACTTTGTGTGTAAGTATATTACTGTTGTGTAAGTGTGGTACTCTGCATGATCCTGATAAAGGGTCTCGTTCAGAGCCCAAAATGTTTATGTAATTCGTGAATAAAGATTTAATTTTTTTCCTTAATTGGGAGTGTGAGCGTAGATAAGATATAGAATAAGAGAAGAAATCTTACCTGACCAGTTGCGTCAAGAAAATGACTAAAATAATACTACTACAAACTAGTGTATTTATACAATTACATTTCCTGTTCTGACTTCACCTTCACTGCCTCCCTACTAGATCAGTCAGAAGAGAGACACAACTCCTGCAGATAAGTGGCGTGGGCAGGGGCTCAAGCAGGCTGTTTGGGGGCTGTGACCAGCTGTTTGGTGAAGTATGGCACAGGGAGGCTGTTTGGTGGGCACTGACAAGCTGGAGGGTGTTTGGTGACAAATGTGGCACAGACAGGCTGTTTGGGGACACAATCAGGTGGCAAAGATGGCACAGGCAAGTTGTTTGTCAGTGCCCCAAAACAGCTTGCCTGTGCCCCCAAACTGGTGGTAAAGATGGCAATTACAATCTAGGGAAACAATAAGCTGTTTTGGGGCAAAGACGGCACTGTAGGACATGTTGCTTGGTAAAAAAAGAAAAGAAATGCATGATACGTAGAAGCAGATTACAAAACAAAACCAGATAAACAGTTTAAATAATGCTGAGTTAAAAAATAAAATAAACAGAGGATGTAACAAGGATTGGTTTAATGAAACCACAAAAATTTTAAAAAAAAAAGAACAATTTCCTATCAACTAAATATGTTAAAGGATATTTTTAGTGGAATTATAATCACCTATCCTTTGCTATGGAGACGTTAAGAAAGAATTTACATTTTAAAGGGGGGAAACGGGAGTTCAACAAATCACAAAAAGAGGAATATGGATATTTAGAGAAATAAGGTAGTTTGATCAACATTATTGTACGATTGACCAATTCTAGCAGGATATAATAGTCTTGCTCTTGAAGGCTCCAAAGCCAAGACAAGTACAGAGACAGTATAGTAGATAACAAATTTGATTAAATTCCTAGACTAGATATTTCCTCTTATAAACACTTAATACTTTTGGGTTGTTTTATGGTTGTTTTGAAATGCTTTTTTTGCATAGTTTTTGGGGAGTGAAAGTGTCATTGTCTTTCATTTGTACCCTTCACACTTGTACATATGATTTTCTAGGTCATTCTAAGATCTTCGGTTGAAATGTCTAGTGTTGAATTAATCCGAAATGCAGTGGGATAAATACAGGAAAGGCCTAGCGCCCATCCATGCTGTTGATGACACGCAAAACATATTTATACTACATTTCCTTAAGTGTTACGTCTCGGAAAAAGACCAATTTGAACCAAGAATAGTAACCTTATATTTTACAGATATGTTTAAATACCAAATCTTTCTAAACATGAATTTAACAGAAAACACAAAAAAGAGCATCAGAGCTCTGGCAACCAAAACACGTGAAATCCCAAAAAAGCTGCTGTTGCTGCATTTTTAATAATGAATTGAGAGCTCCGGCATCCGTGTTTCACATTTCTATTTATCTCATCGGTCCGCTGCCACTTAAAAAAAAAAATTATAGTCCTCTAGCCGAGTGCTTGGGACTTCTTCACCCCTTCCACGTTAGTTCTATAAACACATTAAATACTGTCAGGAGAACCGGGGGTAATACCACTCCATAATATTTTACATAAAACCAATAAAAGTAGGAGTTTTTTTCCCTCCGTTTTATTAAAAGAGGTAATGGGTTATTTGCAATCTTGGGCAGGAAACTGGTCAAGTTCTGGCGGCAACAATAATTTGAGAGTTATTTTCCTTGAATGAAGCAAAAAAAATAAAAAAAATACACACAATAGCATTGCACATCTGGAGAGTGGAAGAATAATTTCTTATTTTACATGTTTAGTCCAGTCCCATCATCATCATCATCATCATAAAGGCCGATGAAGCAGTGTCTCAATCATCCTCATCTGAGCTATCTGACCCTTCATCTTTAGCCACTTTCCAATTGGTCCTTCTACTTTTCCTCCTTTCCATCTCTGAATCCTTTTTGGGTTTAGAGCGGTGATGCTGTTTCTTTCTGGTTTTTTTGCTGTGTCTGTCCTTGCGTTTCTCTGCCTCAACATCTTCCGTGCTGCTCATTTCATCGCTCGAGTCACTATCTTGTCCAGAGGATGAGGGCTGCTTTCTTCTGGCTGTCTTTTTCCGCGTCTTCTTCTTGCGCTTGGATTTCTTTGGCTTTTCCACGCTGTCATCGGAACTGTCGCTCTCACTAGAGGTCTCTGTTGATACTTCATGGTCTTTCTTTTGCTTCTTTAGCTTTTTGTGGGACCTTTTCTTTTGCTTTTTCTTGCGCGTTTTCTTTGATCGTTTGCGTTTGTGAGATTGCGGTTCCTTAGGATCTCTGTCTCTTCTTGTTTCTTGGCCATTTGCTTTCTTCCTGCCCCTTTTATCTTCTGTGTCACTGTTACAAATAAGAATTTAACATTAAAAATAGGCTGAGGTTTAATATTAAAGACATTAGTATCTAAAACTATTACTAATTTGCCATTTATGAAGTGGACAATAAAATGTAAATAAATGGATGCATCTTCCAATTACAATCTGCTTTTTTCTTTGAGGTTATATATTTGACACAGTAAAGAAAAATTAATTCAAGCATTCGTCTCATGGACACCTGTAATATTCTGCTCTTTTCTTCAATGGAATAATTATGTAGAACGGTATTGAACATGTAATTTGTGCACACGGCACGCCACGTACCTGTCCGAGTCAAATTCCTCAGGGTACAGTTCCTTATATCCACTGTGCCCCCACCTGTAAGGAGGCAAAAACACAGATGGCATCATGTGATAGGGTTGGGCAAGACTAAACCTATTTGTACGCAAAGCTTTAATAAACCACTACGTTTGTGAGAAACGCATGCAATCCTTAAAATATTTAGTAGGTTCAGGTGTCAGTGTATGGCGTTTCATTCTACTGGAGTGAGAAAATACGATTTCTGTCTCCTGTCCTCCTCCCCTGGGCGCCTCTGAAGCAAGGAGGCATTAGAATATAATCATTCTTTATTAGAGACTTTTTCTTATATCCACATGCAACAAAAAATATATCTAAAATGGCAAAATATAAACAGTTTCTGGCTATTTTGCCGCAACAAAGAAACGTACTATTACTATAACTTGTTTCCTGGTGATTTTGGGCCACTTCAAATCTAGTAGCACAACCTCCGGACATTTCTCCAATCTCAATATTTATGCGGTGGATATTATCACTATATTGCCTTACGGCGTTTTTCCATTCCCTGCATTAGCATATGACTTCTTACACATGCTCTGTTGCCATTCCATTGAAGTGACTGAAGCAGCAGCCAATCGCACGTATTCTAACAATCAACTAAAGGATGCCTGCACTAAATGCTGTAAAATGCACTAAAGTCCATGCAAAATGGAAGGACAGCAAAGGTCCTGAAACTCTTCCAGACTGAGGATTTACAAACAGCACTAGGCAGAACGTTTGCCGATTTAGCCCAGGAGGTGGAAACGGAACCTGTAGAGACACTTCAGACCAAGGAAGGATAATGGCTGGCTGATATATAAGCCCCTCTTATAGCCGAGCTAATGATAAGAGGCATGCAGGCCTCTTACGGCACCTGAGAGAGAAACAAACAGGGTAGAAGATGTTCTCCAGGAACTAGATCTTGCTAAAAAAATGGAGAGGTATCTCTAGAGGTCCAAAGAACGAAGGCATTCTTATTTACTCTTAGACGGACGAGGGCAGAAGGCGGGCAAATAAATCTATTAACTCAGATAAAATGAAGACAAGACACAGGGTCTAAAACTGTGAGGTAGACACAGAGATGCTGAGAAAAAGGCATCCAGGGCCATTGGATCTCCCAGTGGAAACAGGGAGATGAAACAAGAGAGCTGGAAGCCATCAAGTCTACACAGGGAAGACCAAATGTCTGGGTTATCAGAAGAAAGATCTTCATATTTAAACACAATTCTGTGAAGAAGTCTGCCTAGATGTTGGAAGAACCTTGAATATATACAGCTGTCAGGCGAGTAATTTTGGTAAGCCACTACCGATCGGTTGTCTGATTAGATGTGAACGTCCTTTGAAAATGAATTCTCTCCAAAATCTCTTACAGACAGCCAGAAGTTTTTGGTAGCTGATGTGTCAGTAGTCCCAACTCAGCCTCCGTTGGCTTATCAGACATGCGGAAAGAGACAAGTAATAACTATAATAACTTTATAATCACAAAAACAACTCATATGCAGTCCAGGAAATCAAGCTGCAGTTGAAAGAAAACAGTGTCACTGGGTGCAGAAGAACTGAAGCAATGGTAGATTCCAGCAGCCAGTTAACAGGAGATGCTAACCTCCTGCATCACGCAGCATCCGGTAGTCCGGGAATGCCGTGTTGCACTCCTGTGACATCCACATGTACGGCCATATAAAATAAAGGGACGTGGCTGTAAACCAAGGGCCATCTTCTACAAGAACACAAATAAACTCCAGCCTCAAAGGGCCGAAGAGTCCCAGCAACCCAGTGAGAGAGTGTCTTAGCCGCCCTGTGTACTGCGAGCTCAAGCTCGCCCACTGGCTCTGTAGCACGGTGGTCTGCCCTGGGACCTAGAGGGGGCCCGCCAGAGTCTGTCCAAGGTCTCCTACGGAAGGCTACCCCAAAGCTTCCCAGCCACCTGACCAAGGATGGAACAGCGGGAAGGACTGTAAGGACTCCTCCTGGGATCTGACAGAACACAGGTAAGCTCCTGCAAGGAAGGGCAAAACACGGGGTAGGTCTGGGGTATTTAAGAGTTTTTGCTGCCCTGTCTAGGAAGAGAAGGGTCTATATCTCCAGAACTGCTACCAGGGATAGCAAGGGAAACTAAAGCTACAGTGCATTCATCATCTTTATCTCTGATCAGGAATAATAATTTGCTATTTGACAATGAAATGCACAGAATAATGCATCACAAGAACCTATGCACAACAGTCACCATACAGCATTGACACAAATATATACCGGATCAAATAATCCATAATCTAAATGTCATACTACATAAAAAATTAGATAGGACTCACCAAACCTGGGGTATTTTGACGTAGTGGCGGGCTAAGCATTATATATCCTTACAGTGTGATTGAATCACCAACATTTATGCCTTAGATTTTTTGAATGGTATTCACTGGGTATGCACTGAATTCTTGCATTGTTTTATGTCAAAATTGAAGCCATCTATTACATGCATTGTTATTACGCAATAGCAAGACAGCATTTACAACAAATAAGGTTAATAGAATTAGAAGTAGTCGCCTACCTGTCAGGCATACTGGACTCGCACTTGTAAAACTTCTTGTTCAAGGCCCGTATACTCAGCACATCTTCTCCCAGACTCACTGCTGCCTTTTTCTCAGCTTCTTTCTTTATATCAGCATCAAAACCATCTGATCTCATCCGACTCCTAAAATACACAAATTACACAATTGTATTATTTATAATTAAACTGTATAGGCTACTACAGCGATGGTGATGTTTTGGGGCCACATGAAACCAAGTTGATGTCCTTAAACTGCTAACGCTGCATGTTGGTGCGCACCCCTGGTGTAGTACAGTGTTGTTTTAATCTTCAAGAAAAAAACAACACATACAACACAAGCATATACTCACGCACAAGCATAAGCACACACACACAGCTTGGCAGATAGATAAAGCACACATACATTTATAAACACACACACACGATTCAGTTGGGTGGTAAATGCTGCAGCTTGAGGAATAATCTGCATTATGCTTAACCCTTTTCTCATATTTTAAGGAAGGGCAGCAGCAAACTTCTCAGATGAAACCCAACGCCTTGCACCCAATCCTGTTTAATATATATACCGTATTTGCTTAATATAAGACAAGTTTTTCTTCAAGATCGTCAAATAGAGGTCTGACTAGAAGCCTAAGATCCAGATCCCCCGCATGCATAGTAAAGCATGCATTAGAACGGCTTACTTGCTGTCACCAAACTCCTCTGGATATAATTCCTTGTATCCATTATGATCCCATCTAAATGAAATAAAGACCACATCACAGATTTTAAACTTTAGAAAACAGTATTATTATCCGCTAGATAGCTCAGGATCCCCACAATGAAATTTTAGTATTAACTAGAAGAAATGTCTAGTACAAACATTCCTATTATGGTAGCTACTAATATAGGAAGTTATATAAACACATGTGAACTCTTATGGAGTGATGTGAAAGATGGAGTTAAAGCTAATGAATACAAATTACTTCCCGATTTTAATACTAACTTATTAGGTTCAGGAGATGTTCGCCTCCTCTTTGCCCCGTAGAGATTTTGTGCCTGCTTCTCCATTTCTCTGATTTTCCACATTTCAGATTCTTCTTGAAGCTATCAGAAAAACAAATACATTATTAATAATAATAATAAAAAAGGAAAAGCAGAAATTACGAACACCCCAAACCTGAAATTCATATTGATATATTAAATAAAATGTGATTTCATTGTTTAACTGTACTACATATTATTTGACCCGGGGACACTAAATGTATGTTGCAACCAAAATAAGTTTTAGTGCTCGGCCGTCCCAGACGAATATTTAGGGACTAAAGTACAAACCCTGAAAAACAGGCGAGAACAAAACATAGGGCTATACCTGGATCATGTAAAAGAGATAACATTACATGTAGATCAGCCCTGAAAAACCTCAGATAGGTCTACTTCTCCTGCAACCAAATATTACATTTTATTAGTACTATTGAACGTATCCTAGTTTAAGTGACATCACCTTGTTGTGGGCATCGGTGTGACGAATGACATTTCGGAGAAGAACCTTTCCAAGAGGAACCCGAGACATCTTAACGTCTGAGGAAGAGAAAAAGTTTGTAACGAGAGCAGTCTTTCACCAAAATGCTATATATATAATACCAATATTTACTGTCTAAAGGTCAGCGATGAAGATTTTTGATGCTACTGTTAAATATGAGTGAATCCAGAAAAACGGTATCCGCATTCTGATGATTATAACGTGTTGGGCTATACTGTAACAGCAGAAGACTAACTCAAAGAAGTTGCTTGGTAATTGAAACACTCTGAACGTAGGATCGCCAACTAAATTGGCATTAAAAAGAATTTGGTAACAGACGTAGGCAATCGGGGAGGGAGAGAGTGAGAGTGAGAGATGAGATCCTACAGCGTACAGGTAACATGTACCATAAATACGGCACGAAAGAGGAGGCCGCAGGAAGAGAAGCAGCCGGACATTTACTTACTCATGGTTCTTTGTCTACAATAGGTTGCTTTCCTAAACTTCCTAGCTTTTTAAACTGCTTCTCTATTAAAATGGTCTGCTGGAAAAACAGAAATGATCAAACAAAAGAATAGCAAAAATCGCCTGACGGCAAACATCATTTAGAAAGAAATAATTGGAGTTTCACGTCCCCTAAACATGAAAATTCTATATATGTATCGGCCCCATTTGCACAAAATGACCAATACCTGTCCAATTTAAAAGGCTGCCATGTTGCTTTTTGATAGGCCTCATCTGAGCCATTAAAGACTGCAAGCATAGCTGTTACAGTAAAAAGCCCCACCTGGCTGATCTTATTCATCTATACCAGAATCATTAAACAGCAAACAGGCTATTCTGCGGACCCCATACTGGGGTACACAGTGTACCTAACCCATTGAGACATTGCTAATCAACCCCAGATACCTCCTGCCTGATCGGTTAGATATGTTATTAAATTGCCCTCATGTATTCATTAAACGTCTGGAGATCCTCAGCAAAATCTCCCTCCGATCAGTGCAGAGGAAAGAGATTATTAACCCCTTCTATGATCTCTCCCACAAACTCCTTTAAGGCACTACCCCGGGGCTATTACACAATCACAAGGCAATACCATGATTAGTGTAAACACTACCTTTCACATCGCAAATACCCTGTTAGTACATCGCTTACTTCACCAGAACATCGCCAGCATGGCTTGGTGCTTATCTACTGATACACCGCGGGTAAAACTCTTCATACCGCAAAAAGCCTCCACGTCCCAATTTTCCGTTAATACCTGCTATCCCCGGTGTTACAGTAATTACCTTCCGCCCACACCCTCTCTGAGCCTGACTTGCCCTCGCAAGCTCCCTGAGCCCGTCCTCCCGCGGCGTCGCCGCCGCTGCTTCCCTTTCTTCCCGGAAATACACATCTCGGAACTGTGTCTGAGGGAGCTTTAGGGGGCGGAACGATATATCCAAGGCTTGCGGGGGGAACTACTTCAATGAGGTACCTGTGCTTGGTTTCCATAGAAACGGGTTTGTGTTCTCCAGCAGCACAGGAGCCGGGTCGCAGGTAAGAGTACAAGTGCTTGAGATATCATGGGCATTATTTGATATAATTACAGCTGTATGTACAGCCTCGATGTTTTATATGCAGTTAGGGGAACTTAAAGAGGGACTTGTATTTACTATTTATATGTTCGTTTAAACTTAAGTAGGACAAAGGAGAGTTAAATGAGACATAAGGCTTCGCTTTGCATGCGGGGACATGCTTTGGAGTCCATGCAAAGTATACTTTAATATGGATTATCAAATAAAAATAACATTTTGGGACTAGACTTTACTTTTAAAGGGCCGGTTTAGTATCCCTAGCAGTGGAAAAAAAACACTTCAGTGGCAGGAAAGATCCCAGATTGAAATCAATACATTTCATTTATAATGCCTGAAAAGTCCTCAGGTGGGCTTATTTATAAAGAGAAATAAAGCCTTGGCCCAATGAGGGTCTCAACTGAGTGGTCTTTCAAAACAGATTACATATTTATTTTCATTTTTTTTTTGTCCAGCGGGAGAGAAGAATGGAAGGTATTAGCCATCAGAATGAGCTGTTATCCCAAGTCAATCAGTTTTGGAATATGTTGGATGACATGGCTGAAAACAGTCCTGAGAGTTACCAGAGGTTTATACAGAAGCACGTGAAAGGAGGGAAGGAGATCATGGCCCCTCCACAGCCGCACATGTGTCTCCAAACCAAAATATTGGTAAGCAGTGCTCTGGGGATTATACTGTGCGTTTCACTATAGAATAGATTTTAGGTGAATATGATATTCATGCACACAGAACTAATATTCTTATATAGCATATTTGTCTTTGATACCGCTGTATGAGGTTTTTTATTTAATATCAATTTAAATTGTGGACTTAAGCTCAATAAATGCAATACGTTTTCACTGATGGCGAACTGAGAATAATAACATCATTCAATATTTAAGAAATATATATATATATGGCTAATGCAGAGTAAGATTATTTTTTTTGTCCATGTTTTACAGGATCCAGAGGAGAAGGTGTTATTCATTAACATCTGTAGCTGGAGTAGGGTGCCAGCTCCTCAATCTGAAGCCCACCCTATGCCCTTAAGTGGAGGCAGGCTTGAAATCCTCTCTGAAGGAGCAGGTAAGCAGTTCTTCAAGGCTGCAAAGGCTTTGAGATGTTTTCAATAAATTGGGAGCTTGCAGGTCAGCTCAATTCTTAACTCTATGGCCACTCTACTCTATGAAGGGCTCATCCCAGCGAGCTTCTTTTGTAAGAAGCTGTCCAATGTCTTCACATTAACCTTGGATTATCCAGGACCCACTCAACTCTACTTGCAGAAGCTCCCAGGGGTTCAAAATGTATTCTCTATGGAAACACCTCTATGAATGAATCACTTTTCATAATGTTGACATTTCCAGTGAACAGCAGACTTAATATTTTATACTTGTAAACACTACGTGAGAGAAGCAGTTCCCAAGTAAGTGGTAAGGTACACTTGCTAAAATTGGCAGATATTATTATGTATTTAAAAAACATTAACAGCAATAGCTTTTGTTGGTAAAAAAAAATATTTTGTATGAATCTCAACTTGCAATCAGTTTACAGGACGTAGTTTACAGGAAGTATTTTTTTCTCAAATCATCATTTGCATTTTGTGACAGTTACCGATATTGCATATAATCCCGAGGTGCTGAAGAAAGCCGATCAGGACCCGGTAGATTCAGACCAGCTGATCCGTCTTGCAATGAAGTATATTGAAGAGCAACACAAGGTTACTCTCTGCCACTCCTACCACCTTGCTCCATTTAAACTCAAGGGCACCGTGCAAAGGATGAACGCTTGTTTGCAAGGGATACGGAAACAACCAGACATGATGAATAAGGATGTAAACAAAGGTATGCAAATAGCATCTGGTTTTATCGAAGCAATGTTATTACCAAGGACCGATCCAGAGCCTGACCTCGAGAGGGTCACTCACACCAACACAACTAGACACATAGCACTAACACACACACTGACACATGACACCAATGTTCACACCCACACAAACATACCAAGAGACTCAAACGAACACAACCAGTCACACACATACTAATATCACCAGACATGTTCACACACTAAAACACCTGCACATTGTTTTTCAGCAGGGAAAGAATCTTTATTGGAACAGATAAAAAACCTAAGTGTTAAAGGAGCAGAGGAGGAACATAGCCCTTCCATATGTTTAACTGCAGAAAAGACTCCAAAAAACACAAGGTCCAGTCTGATAGAGGAGATTTCCAGTACCGAGTTACAGGAGGAAGATTTACTTAAGTCTCCCAAACATGATCTTTCGGTGATTAAGGATGAATCAGGACGGACCACACAGCTTCTTCTGAAAGTGGAACTCCCGAGAGTGCGTTCAGTAGCAGAGTGTGAACTGAGTGTATCCGAGGTAAAATAGATAAGCGTGCAATTTAAATCAGTTTATTATACAAAGTAGTCACAAACCATGGAAAAGGAGACACTGTAAAACTAGACACTTATCTGCTTTTGGACCAGTTACACCTTTTCATCCTGCCATTGTTCAAGATAGGCTCTGCTTTATTGCTAATTGGTGTTTAGGAGATTAGGTGTATGTATGTATATATATATTTATATAAATATATATATATTTTAATAGCTCGGGTTAACAGTGTGGTTATAACAGGGGATTAAAATAGATAGAATACTGTTATAAAAGATCCTCAATCAGCACTTAATGCCATTGCTGTAATAAACCGTAGAGCACGGTGACCTCTTCAATCCATTCAGTGTCTTTATAGTCCTGGAGGTTGAACTTAAGCTTCTCTTTTGCTGTGTATAAAATACATATTGTTTTCTTTTCTAGGATGATTTGATGCTTAAAGTACCCGGCAAGTATAAGCTTCACCTTAATCTAAATGTTCCAGTTAACAAAGACACAGCGACAGCGCAATACAACAAAGCAAATTGTAGTCTGACTGTTAAAATGTCAGCATTGTAACATCTGGGGACATTCACTAGGACAGTGACTCCGTACACAGCAAGAAAAGTTTACTTAAAATGAGTATTACTATGACCACCTGACTATACACGGCTGATACATAGTATTATGTTACATATATGTATTTTTTATTGGATTAAATACACCAATACTATAAAGGTTGGCAGATGACCTTTCATACTTGAGACAGGGTATAGTTCTATCTTAGGCCAGCAAGTATTCATCTAAGAAAAACATGAGGGAATGGCTTTTTCCCCCCATGCTGTATCAAAGGGATCAGAAACGTAGCACAAATTCAATAAAAATACAGTCCTGTCGTTGTTGGTAAGAAGTAGGTGATGCAGCACTAATTGCGTTGGGTGTCCTGATCCAGCGGTATTATTCTACCGACCACAAATGAGAATGACAGTCTGAGCTACTGAACAGACTGCAGGGAATAAAATGAGCTTTTATTTTTCACAACGAAGCGGTTCATCTCGTATAATCTACAGAAATGAATTTCCACATGCATAAAAACACAGACCAGCTGAAACCACTAATGTAGACAAACAGTACTTAGGGCCTCTTACCATCTCAAATAGAAATGCTTTATTTAGATGTTCATTTTTTGCACAGTTTGGTTTCCAGTAATATTTATATTTGTCATTTTTTACTAATGTAAGACAAAAAATTCTCAAATAAAACGTTTGTTACATAGTGACTTGGGTAATTTGTCCAATAGCATTGAGAGTAAAACACGTGTAACAGATTTATTTCCCTGGTAAATAAATATATACTAAACTTGTCCGGTGGGAAAAACAATTGCAATATACATTTAGCCTTGGGCATGGAAGTTTATAAACCAACAGCTATGTCACAATTTGTTCTTCATCTCCATAATATCAAAAACACACGTGTAAAAGGAGTTTAAGTGCGTCTACCTTTCCTATATCAAACCTGCTTCCCATTTTAGTTCATTATTGGCTGTATCTTGTCTGGAACGTTGTCTAAGTATTTGAAACAAAGTCAACAGCTCCCTCCAGTCTAATAACAGTATGAATAATGCTATGCAGCTCTGGGCTTATCTAAAAGTGTAGGCTTTAAATTGATATTCCTGCTTGAGCACAGGAGTGTCACCCATTGACCTGTTTACCCGAAATTACATTTTGTTTTAGTGGAACTGCGGTACAAATCCACGGTAACCTGCACTTGATAATAGAAGGCCATCTTTTTTCAAAGCGGTCGTGTAAGAAGGATGTACGTATAGCCAGTTGCTTGTGGCCTATCAATTCGCTTAGTTAAGTATTTCACTTAAAAGCACGGATGTAAGAAAATAATCTGCGCAAAACATTGTAAAAATGTCCCCAATACGTATTTTAGTTGGGCAAATACATATTTATGAATTGATCAGAAAATACACAGACCACGTTGAGATTTACACATATATATTCTATTTTTATCTGCTGTTCTAGCGTGAAATGACATGACTTTAAACCATTTATGGGAAATCTGACCTTTTAGACATAACATGGCTGAAGCACCCGGCACCGTGGTTCACAGTCCTATGAAAAGGTAACATTTATCGGAGTGGAACACTGGTTATCTGTACAGAATGTAGAATAAAAAAAGTTTTTCCTTTGTTCTTTTAAATTAAAAAGAATTTATACGCGTATCAGGAGTCTTGAGATGCAGAGGGTACATAAATAGCTTGTCTGGATACAACAGAGGGCCCAAGGAACGTGACGGGTCTGTGTTCTTGTTCTATAGCAGCATGGTGGTCGGCTTCTCCAAGAACTTTTTGAATTCGGCGAGCCACTGAGCTCCAACAGCTCCATCCACAACGCGGTGATCACAGCTCAAAGTGACAGACATCACGTTGGCAACATCAAAACTGGAAAAAGAAGAGAATTGTTTGAACAAAAAAAAAATTATCTTTTCTTGAGTTATCAATGTACCAAACTAATATTTTTGAAGGCAAGAAGGCAAACAGAAGGAGCGTGATATGGATCTTCTGAAAACACAAAAAGTATTTGTGATACCAAGGAGACCTAAATTCACTCCAAAAAACCCCAAAACATTAATCTTAAGAAAGCAAGACAAAAGCAAAATGTGTTGATTTCACATCAAGTACATTAAGCTTTCTGCTGTTGATAACCAGTTGTGCTTCAGTAATGTAGACAATATTGTGACCATACATAACACGCATCAGATATGCAGTCAAACGGGAAGATACTTTTATTTTGGTAAGGTTAGGACGGATTAGGTAAATTAAACAACAAAAAAAGACCCAAGCGATCCACACACACATGAAGCTTCTCATTGCGTACGGCACTACACATTGCATACGTACCCTTTTTCATTGTCTGCCGGTACCAGCTTGTTCTCGGAAGCTCCCACGGCAAGAATACAGGCCTGGGGAGGGTTGATTATGGCCGAAAAGTTTTTGATTCCGTACATCCCCAGATTGGAAACTGTAAAAGTTCCACCCTGGATAAGAAAAAAAAATAGCGTTCGGTTAACTTGCCAGAATGATTCCTCATTTTAAACATGTTTGTACATTTTAGTTCTATATTATAGAAAGACCTTTCTCTAGATAGTTAAATTAAACGTAGGTTTGGTAAATCGGGAAGAGAAATCCCAGCCAAGCTCCCTATATTTTCTGTAAATTTCTCCATTTCTGTTAATCATAGGGGCAAACATTTCTCACGTGAAGGTTAGGTTTTTTTATTCTTTGCACCAAACTAAACTGGCTTTCTGCTCCTGAAACTTTTTACTTAGCTCCTGTGCTACCATCTGGTTGTTTAAAATGTTATTTTCATAAACCAAGTTAGGTGGAAGAGGAGAAGGAGGACATTATTGATGTTTATGACCACATGAGTAAACACTTTCCCCTTCACTCACCTGGAATTCGTGAGGCTTAAGTTTTCCTTCACGGGCACGGTTGGCCAAGGATGCCACGTCGGTGCTGATGTTCGCCAGCCCCTTTACATGTGCATTGAACACTATGGGGGTGATCAGACCAGCTGGAGTGCTCACCGCCACGTTCACATCCACCACATGATTCCTGGGAGACACAAAATCATCTTGTTTTCACTATTTCATACGGTTTAAAGTTTGCAACTACACTGAAATGAGCTGGTGAAGCGCGGGGTTAAACACAATTATTCTTTTAGTTGGCAGCCTTAACACATGCTAAGTTTCACATTCACGTATTTAGTTACTTTCTGAAGACAATGGTTGAGAGAACATCAGATTTTTCTCTCAAATAAATAAATGTAAGACTAAATAAAAAAACTAAGGTCAAGTACCACATATTGTTCATCTAGACGTCTACTAAAGTCAACAAGACCACATGGGGTTTGGTCAAAGGTGTCTGCACAATGTATAGGTAAACTGGTTAGGCTTGCCTCCTCTTGTAGGATAAAGCTGCTGCTATGGGTCCTTCATAACACATTGTTAAGCCAGCGATGTGTCGACAAACTCACAGGTTAGTAAATAAGTCCCCTCGGTCACATACAAGTAAAACACTCCACAACCCATGTTGTTCACTGCCCAAATATCCAAATAAACCTCCACACACTTACTGTCTAATGACGGTGTCCATCCACGAGGAGTTGGCCTCTGGCACTTTGAGACACGCCAAGGCTGAGGCCTTAATGATGAAATCATTGACAGAAAGCTTAATGTTTTCAGACTTGACAACCTGCAAAGGTTCAGAAGAGACATCTCAGAACTGCTCTACAACCGCACAACGTCACTCAATACACACCGTGCCGACAGCGGGGGAAGGGCGTATATGTTTTGCATTTATGAATTAGCTGAATAAAGTGTTAAGATGGCTGTATTCATACACACCAAGCCCACCACGATCAAAACGTATACTGATACAAGTAGGAAATGGAGGAACGGAAACGCTTTCATGGTAAATCTGCATTGATTAATATGAAATGACAAACATAAAACTGTAGATATTCTGCAAGCTACTTAGCGTGCCAAGTAAAACACAAGTATTCTTCCCACCATTAACATGTAACGAGAGTGAATTAGGTAAGGATAGTTAATGGTTCCTGTCATACAAGTATAAAACTAATCAATGCAACCGTAATATATACAGGTTATGATAATATACCGTTTGATTTTGCCTTTTAATGCCAGTCCTAAATATAGCTGGGAAAGCCAGCATTGCCGAGGCTCCCAAGACCGCTTATATTCCCGCTCTCGTTAGGGATCTGGGTCACGGCGATGCTTCTAAGGACCGTTCTTAGGTTCTTGGAAAGCTCAGCTAATGCGCGGCTCCATTAGTGAGCCCAAGGTCTGGTGTTGGGAATCTGCTCCATACTAGCACATGTTTAATGTAGTATATTAACATGACCACAGCGCACACGCAATAATAGCCAAAAGTGGTTTTTCCTTCAAAAAAGTATTTGGCCATTTTTTGGTGAACACCAAAGTAAATCTTACCTCGTTTAGCTCTTTCCTTAGTTGTACGACTTCTCCCATGTTTATATCAATGGAGAGATAGTAGTGAGGTATCGTTTGTTTGGATTGCATGAGGCGTTGGGCAATTACCTAGAGAGGTTGGTCCAAAGAAATCATTGTAAAAGAATAATTATCAAAGTAACATTTCTCTGCATTTGACTGGTTGATTATAATGATTACATTTAAAATCTATTTACACACAATGTATGCTTTAGTTAGATCAGTAACTATATATATATATATATATATATATATAAATATATATATATATATATATATATATGATAGGAAACGGCTAAGGTCCTCCAAGACACAGCATGGAAGATGGAAGAGGAGACTCTCTCTTGGCTGATATTGGCCATCAAAGCACACAAAATTAGACTTGTGCAAATAGACCAAAAAGGATTCTGATAAATGCTTTGTTTCGGCAAAAAAATGGAAACAAAGTAAAGAGCTAAAAAATTGGATTTCATATGTGTACAGAATCCAAGCGTGCTTTGATGATGTAAAAAGAGCAGAAGACTGGCATTTCTCCCAAGATCTGCAATTACCTCTCATAATTGTTGTGTATACCAGATTTTTTAAATACCTCATAATTCCTGGACAATGCATGAACAATAAATAAATCCAAACAAACATAGGGATTTATCCAACAAACTGCCAAAGTTTCCTTACCCTTCGGATATTGCTAATGGGGATATCTGTGAAGACGCCGGTAGGAACAGCTGCCACGGCCGGTGCTGGTGTAGTTACTGCAGGAGCTGGTTCTGTGGCTGCAACCTGATCAGTAAAAATAATACGTTACGATATTCATACACATGAAAAGGAACAACATACCGCGGTTACAGAACTTAACAGAGGCCGGAACGCAGGTATCGAAGACTTCATCCAAACGAGGGGGGCTTCTGAGACTTTAACAAGCTTAGGCGACTCTACCAATATATATCAACAGCATCTCAACCTCCTAAAGACTCACATTAGAAAGCATTGTATGGCAGGAAAGATTTTACTGGTAAAATGGAACAAAGAAACACAAAAAAGACTAAGATTAAGATACAGGGAATTAACCACTAATAAAAGGAAGCTTGCAGATGTGTTGGCTAGGAACAGAAGGAAACAACCATGTTGGTCCAAGAGCAGATTGAGTGAAACGATAAAGTTAAGGGACATATTCCTCTAGTAAAACAATTGTACTGTATTTGTTTCAGATATTTAGCTTTTTGTCAGTTTGCAGTGTTTACTAAAACATCTCGGAAACTTCCAAAGACGCTAGACCCGTTGTTTGCTAGAACACCATTGTTTGTTTCCCTGTGTGTGTTAGGGAAAGATACTCATAATACTAATAAAACCATGAAATGTAAAGACGTAAACAGAATATACTTACAGGAGCAGCTTTAGGAGGGACAAAGGAATCAATATCTTTCTTGGTAACCCTTCCATCTGGCCCGGTACCTAAAATTATTAAAAATAAATAAATGGAGGAATGTTTTTTTTTTTTCTTTTAATGTATTTCTCATTTCATTATCATCTGACCCGTTTAACACTCATTAAACATTCAGACACTGCACTAAATAACTGCATTGGAAGTTGCTTCTAGGCACGAATGTAGGGCCATGGTTTAATCATCTATAACACGGATCTAAGGGGAGGAATTATTTTAACTTGTCCACTCACCTCTCACTTGCTTGAGGTCTATGCCTTTTTCTGCTGCTAGTTTCTTGGCCAGCGGGCTCACAAACACCCTCCCCTTGGTGGGAGCTGTGCTGGGCTTCGCAGAAGGCAGAGGAGCCGTCACAGGGGGAGGTTGTGGCGGAGGTGGTCCTCCGGCCTTAAGAGAAGACACACAAGAGTCAGGAGATGCCTAGTGATCAGTATTCCAATTATTATTCCTGTTAATTATTATTTTCACGTGCACTGGGGGCACCAGGCCGACCGCAACTACTTTGTAGGGGACGTGAAACTTCATTCAGATTATCCATTGTTTTCTTACCGGAGCAGAAGGTGCTGGTTGGGGTTTAATGTCAACTACCGCAGCAGACTCTTTGTAATCCACAAAGGTGGCGATGTCAGATTCCTTCTCCACTATGATACACAGAGGGGTCCCTAGAGGTACATCTCGAGTCCCTTCAGGCACAAGGATTTTGGCCAAATATCCTTCTTCCTGCACCTCAAAACCTCCACGCGAAGACAACAGTATGAGATACAAGCGAAACCATAGCCATGCCTACTTGTTATATCTTTTGTCACTACAGACGGACTCTTATACTGAGTATCTATATCACACTGCTATTTAAAACCGGCATTAAAAGGATATTCACAGCTACTTTTTATGGCATGCAGTCTGTATTACAATACTGGGTATGCTGGGTGTTCACAAGCTTTGCACTCTGGATGCTGTACATGAGTCCTTCCGACTGGGATTCTGATCCTACAGGTGCAAACCATACCCTCCAAACATCAGGGACATATGCAGCGCAGTCACGCAGATATACATTTTGGAACCAAGTAGATTCAGATATGGAAGTAGGTTGGTATTGAAAAATGCAAGGGGTTCATTCTCACACACAGACATAGTCAGGAATAACCTGAAATAAAAGCATAATAATATATACTGCATCCACGGCATTAAAAATTGGCCCAATAAATACCTATTGTGGCTTTGTCAGTCTCAATTTCAGCCAGAAGATCTCCTTCGCTCAGCTTCTCCCCAACCTTCTTCTCCCACTTCTGAACGGTGCCCATGGTCATTGTTGGCGAGAGGGCCGGCAGAACAATCTGTACAGCACAGGATAGACAGGTTTTGGTACCGTTATGATTTTAGGAGAGTGAAAATTACATTTTGTGACCCACAAGAATAATAAAATAAAATTCTACCTTCATGTGAGTAGGATATGTACTGCCGGGGGCTTGGACTGCAGGCTGTGGGGTCTGAGCTGTGGCAGGAGGTGGCACAGGAGCTGCTGCGGCAGCCGAATCCAAGGTATAGTTTTTAAAGGCTTCGATGAACTCTGGCCTAGTAGACATAATGATTGCAGTTTAGCTGGCAAAAGGGACGCATTTTAATTCATCAAACAAAGAATTAGCGAACCCAGTTCAGACAGCAAAGCATATAAACACAGGGGGGGGGGTTGTGGAGTATCGTGACTCTTTAATATACCCTCAAGTGCACGGAGTAAGTGCCCCAGCCCTTAAACCTGTATACCGACACCACGTATTTGTATAATGTCTAGTGCCTACATGAAATATCTGTCTATTAAATTGTTGTCTTATCTGATTGACTGATAAATCATCTTCAGATTACATACAGACCCAGCAGTGATGACATCATGACTGCGGCGGGGGTCTCTTGGAAAGAGCGGGGATACCAAAAATGTTTGAAAACAGTAAAAAAATTACACTAAAAAGTACAAAACGTGGAAACTGCCGTAAAACGGACTTAACATTAACCCAAAGATGTAAATGTGTTCTATACCTTCCTCTAACAATAATATTAGTAGCAAATATATAAATATTTAGTCAGTTAGCTTACTTGTCGACTGTGATGCAAATGATTGAACCAATGGGGACATCTCGTGTTCCTTCCGGCACCAGAATTTTGGCCATGTAACATTCCTCCAGACTCTCGAATCCAACTGTGGCCTTGTCCGTCTCCACCTAGGTAACAGAAGAGAGGTGTGAGAGGTTCATTCACCCCCATGCCTCAAATAATAAAGGCTGAAGAAATAAGTTAATTGCCCCTCAAAAGCCCCAGGGGAAGGTTGGCCGAAGGTTAGCGCTTATTACGGTTAACATTTCGTTTAAAGAAGAAGAAAAGAACAGGAAACGTTGATGATGAAAGCACCTTCTTCACAGTTTTAATATCTATTGCAATAACAACTTAAAGCTTATGGAAAAATCCTTCCCAATCACTACCAAAGAGGACCTTCCAAATATAATGATTCGGGGACTAAAAACCCAACCAAGAGGGGCCCAGAAGAGACCCAGCGACTGGCGCCATCTTGGCAGACGCCAGCTCTCGAGCGCCCTCCTTTCTACAAGTAATGCAAAACCAGTAGCCTCCATTAGAGAAACCACAGGGGACGACTGCGGTGCACTCAATCAGGCAAGATTGTCCCCACTTTTTGTTACCTCTGACTATTTTTATTGGCATGCCTACGTTTGTTTTTATTTATGACCTATTTGTGAAAATATCGCAATCCTGCCTTAATTGGGTTGAAGAAGAGACCGCTGAGATCTTCAGCACATTCTTGTACGGGAAAGTTATCACTACCTCCTACTCTGACTTATTATGTGGCGGAATCAACAAGGTATATTTTTTTTTGTCATTTTACCTCCGCAATAAGGTCCCCCTCGTTAATCTTTTCTCCGTCTTTCTTTTCCCAGCGAGCGATCGTTCCCATCTGCATCGTCGGGGACAGCGCTGGCAAAGGCACCTACGGGTCGAGAGAAAGAGAATACAACTGAAAGGGTGATCATTCTGTACTTCTAAATTATACAGAGGTTACCGGATAGACAGCAGTAGGTATCACACAGAAATACACCAATTCCAAATACTTATGTTGCTTCCTATGAGAAAAGCATGTATTATTTTCATTTACAAGCCCATACACACTAGGGCCAACTTACCTGTCCACCGAGGGACAGCAATCACTCCAATAAAGGAGGTCGCGGTCACGGGTCTGCCCTCCATATAAATATTTTCCATCGTAGACAAGTACATCGGACGACTACACCGCTTAGAAAACGTGTCCCTACTTAAGACAGCTTCTTGAGTCCCAGGCATACAATGGCTAATCCCAACGAAACCATCCACACCGGGATTTCACACTTAAAAGGGTTTCAGATATCTACATTGTTCAAAAGCAAAGGCGAAAAAGTCCCGTCCCCTAGAGATCTCTGCTTTTATATCCACGCAGTGACAAGCACAGAGATCTCGGAGAACATAAAGGATTCCAGCATTCTATGGACGCCTAAGCATTCTGTAATGGAACGCAGCGCTCTCTCTCTCTCTCTTTAGTAAATACACTCTCCTGCCAACTCTCTCTTTAGTGAATAAACCCCAAAGTGCTTTGGTATTTGTGACGATAGTCCGGCATCAAGTACAAAGCATCTGATACCAGTAAAACTGCAGGTATGTTCTCCGGTTACACAAACCTCCTTACTGACAACATATATGTGTCACTCACGGCAGGCGCTTTTTCACTATTGTGTTTTTCTGAGTACGTCACATGCTGAAAGCTTCGGAAAACCAGGTGTATCTGCTGAGATACGCTGATGGGGCTGCGCGTCGATGACATCATCACGCATCATTACTATGCAGGGAGGGACATTTCATCTCCCAAACCGCACAGTGAACAATGTCAACTTTTTAACCACATGAACAGAGCACAGAAAGGATCCAGTCAGTGTGTGTACAACCTGCCTAAATCCTGAGTTGACAGGAGAGCTGGAGAGATCTAGCATTACATACGCTATGAAGGTCTAACCCCAGACAGCTTGTCTGGCTCTTAACTCAATGAGATTTCTCCAGATCCCCCTCACTCATTGAGTTATGCATTATGCAGGGCCAGCTCATCCCTTCTTGCTGAAGACTCTCGCCAGTGTTGACCCTTCATACTTGAATATTGAAACACCTCTCCTTTTAGTGAATAGACCCCATTGAAGAATCACCATTCTGTTCCACATCATATAGTAGTCAGCACCGGGGGATGGCGCAGACAGACTCGTGACGCTCCATGAAGCTATGCCCCAAAAGGGACTATAGTGACCTCATTTTACACCCAAATCCTATGTACATACTGGGCATGCACAGGCTTTTGGGTCCTAGAATAGGATTTGCTCATGGACTGTTATCAGGACTGCCCCAGTGAAACAGGGATGCTTGGCAACTATGACAAGGAAAAGCCATTATTCTGCTAGCGATCACACATATTCCAATCGCCCCAAGTGCCATCTGGATCACGTGACTCCCCTTGCTGTCATTACCTTTACCTAATCCCGCTGACACTTGCTCTGTGCATGCTGACCCCCCCCCCCCTCCCACTAGCCCCCAGCCCCCTCATGTTTATTCTACCTTCTGGTGGGGTGGCAGGCTGTACCATCTCCTGCCGTTAGCCGTTTTCTGCCTTTCCACTCCTTTAAGAACAGGGGAGGTTGCTGGATTCCCGAGGAGAGCTCTCAGTCTGTTGGTGGGGCCCGCGTGATACCTCCGCAGGCGCGAAGCTGGATTAGCTTGTCCCCGAACCGACAAGACTGAGCGGACAGGGCCGCGGAGCCTCAGGCACAAGCGGAGCATAACTGCTGAGAGTACACTCAGGGCCTCGAAGCTCTCCTTCTTCAATGACCTCCCCGGCGAAAAGGTAACATTTACGGCAGTAGCAATGCACGCTACGTACAGCTAGGCGGCGCTGTTCGTCCAGACCTTAGGTCCGCCGAGAGGCGCCATGTTTCTACACCCAGAAAAAGAATAACACAAGATAAGATTCCATAAGCAGTCCTATTTTAAAATTTTAAAAAAAAGATATATTTGAGGTACAGGAGATAATTGCGTCACATGTATTCGGTTTCTACCGTGGAAAATAGTTGACTCACTGCGAGGAGAAAGATGGCAAGGAACACTTCCGGTGGCTTCAGTCCAATCGAGATAAAGCAATGAGGTGGAGCAAGATGGCTGACGTTTTTTTTTATATTAATGAGCCGCTGCCAGGGTCAAGTACGCAGAAGTGCCGTAAAGAAATACCGATAGGGCGGGGAGGGGTGTGTCAGTGAGTGACAGCGGCTCCTGGCAACAAGGTGACGGGGACAAGCAGTGAAAGCCTTTGGAAGGAAGCGAGCCTGCTGAAATTATTCATTAATAATCACTTTCTTATATCCACGGGGCAAGGAAGCGTTCTGTAACCACAGACATATGTGCCAACAGTCCCAATACTACAGCACAGCTGTGTGTTTTCTATTGCTGTTGCTGGCTGTATTGCATGTGCAGCGCCCAAAACTGGCACTTGACATGTGATAGCCGCATGACCTTGCAGGGCTTTATTTGAAAGCGCGCGCGTGTGTGCCATGGGCTAGTGTGTGTGCCGTGGGCTAGTGTGCCTCACTCATCCCAGAAATGAAAAGTCAGAAAAAACTTACTACCAGCCCATAGCTGCCCCGCCACTGTAGTGATTTACCGTATATTTTCCAGATTAAAGGGAAAAAATGATATGGAAGTCCTCTTGCCCAAGCACAGGCGGCTTCATTTGCCCCGTTTGTCCTCATTGGGGAACATGCTGTGCGTGGGAAAGCTACACGCGATTGAATAAATAATTGGGTGCAAGCTCAAACGATGATGTAAATGGGAATGGGGTCTTGCACATGTATGTTGAATGAATGCTGTGGCACTAGCATCGGCTCACACTCCAGTAAGAAGGATTGATGGCGAGGTTTGAGAGGGCATCCACATGGGCACTTCCTTCATAGCGTTATCAGATAACATGATGAGTTACTTTTCCTTGTTATAGCTGTTGGTAACGTGACCCTGCAGTGACAGTGTGGTTGCCCGCAGTACGCAAGCAGCTCTAACGAAGGCTTCAGGGTAAGGGTTATAGGTGTGATAGGGTGAGATGTCCCCCCCCTTCCAATGCGTTGCTCTACAGAATCTCCTCATACGCATTTGCCCCCCCCCCCATACCTATCGAGAGCTGAGAGAGGCAATATTTACTACACTATGGATTACTGGCCTCTAGCGGTGTTCTATTGTTTTTCATGTTTTTACCAAACCTATTATTTTAGTTTCCAATTTGCTTTTTTGACCTTCAGGGCTCATTGAATATATTTGGTTGTGGAGTGGGCTTAATATTGGGCACAATACATTGCATTTGTTTCACTACCAGTTGTTGTTTTACCCTCACCATGTAGGTTCTTGTTTCTATACCTCTTCTCCCTGGAAGAAGCAGTTTTCATGATAACCCCCAGCACAACATCACTTGGGGTTTCCCTGTATGTTGTTACTAGACTTGCGCTTTCGTATTCATACGCGAACACGAATGTTGCGTTTTCATTGTTCAAACTGAGAATAAACTAATATGGCGGCTAATCGTATACAAATACGAAGAAGCACGACACGAAGGATCTTCATGTTCGTCTTCGTTAATATCTAGCCTCTAGCCTACCTTGTCTACGTAGTATCACAGGGGTCAACGGGAACAGGAATACGTAGGATCGTGCCAGGAGTTAAAGGTCCGTAGAAGTGACTCTATTGGTCGCCGACAGAGGCCCTTGGCAGCAACCTTTAACTCCTTGAAGCTCCCCAGGCCAAGTTTTGGCATCACAAGTAAAAAGGCCCATATAAGCGACCCTATTGGTCACCAGCACTGAGCTCCTCTGGCATCCACCAATAAAGGGCAGCTGGGGGATTGAAGAGTCCTTGCGGCGATCACCTATAGAAGAGTATATTCATTTGCCATTCTTTTCTGTCTGCACTTAAGGGGGGTAACATTTGTCCTTTTATTGATTGGAAGCTTTTTCAGCCCACTAGATATTGTGTAAAAATAAAACTCCAAATGGTAGGGAAATAAATAAGATCCATAAAAACACTACCTAAAAATTGTGAACAGGTTTCCGAATCTTCTCACTGATTCAATAAAGAAAAGCACAGTCCAAGCTTCCACAACCAGAAAATAATAGTCCAGTTTTGGCAGTAAGGCTTCAGCCTTGAGTTATCTTGAAAGACAAATGCTAGAAATGACGGAAGCCAGTAAAGCGTCTCCTTGTTGGGGGTGTTGAACATGAGCGGTGTGTTTGATCGTACTATGAACTGAAAGCTTCAGTTACTTACTTGCCCCAAAGGAGTTACCAACTCGTTTTACACTGATCTAGGCTGCTAGAGTTATCCGTTAGAGTAGACGTTTACTGTATCATATTGATTCATTAAAAATCATTTCTGTAGCTATGTAAAGCATTTAGAGGCCTTTACGCATTTTATTCATAATCCATTTTCTGCTGTTGCTATACACATTAATGTTAGTTTTATTTCTGTAAAAACACCAATATGCTCATTCCCACCAAAATCAAACATTCTGAGCTCCTAGAAAAGTAGGACATCAGGGGCTGAATAAGAACCAGAGGAACTTTGGACCATGGCATATCTCTCCTAAGTGTCCCTTTTGGCCATGTCGTATGTTTAATTTGAATTAATATAGAATAGCGATACCCTACGCTCAGCTTGAACTGGGTCTAATGGGCAGGATTTCATTTCTTCTGGTCTTCAGCCACATATTGGATCGTTAGCTGAGTCGCATCACTCCTACAAGTTAACGTGAGAATCGGAATAACAAAATGGTTAGTCTAACTAGCCATCCATATAGCATGGCCCCCAACTGTCCTGGGGCAATCCTGATTTTGGGTCTCTGACTCGCCTATCCCCACCTATGTCCTGCTTTGCAGGGGGAGAGGTAGCATGAGGCGAGAGTAAAAGCCACAAAAAGTTCTTATTTCTCAATTTTTCACCATATTTTATATATTTTTTTATGATATAAAATAATGACATCTAAAGAATAGCCCTTCTTGTCCTGAAAAAAAAACAATGTATAACTTGCGTGGGTTCAGTAAACGGGAAAGAAGAAAATTACAGCTAAACACGAGCAGCGCAGAAATGTTAAAACAGCCATTGTTACAAAGGGTACAAAAAATAAAATCAGCCATTGTCATGAAGGGGTTAAGGATGTTCAAAAACTTTTCGTTTAGCTTGCATTCAGCATTGTTTCTCGTATTAAATACATTCAAGGAAGTGTAAAGTATGATTTTTGTATTCGCATCATCAAGAGAGATGCCCACTGAAAATTAGCATTTTTTTATGCATAAAAAAAATCCCAAAACCAAACTGCCCTGTTTGCCCAAAGTATTGTTTTGAGGTTGCTAAATCAAAGAGTAAACTTTTAAGATTCATGGCCATAAGAAGGGCCCGCTTGGCAAGTGACGATAAACCACAAACACAATAAAATAAACCCACACACTAGGCGGAATATTTATTATTTTTTATGTACAGAAAACAGCTCATAAACTGGATTCACATATAATCTTATTCTGTATGTACAAAGATGGGATTCTCCACAGGCCCGAATATCTCATAATAAAATAAATGTACTAGTGAAACTTTTTTAGGAAGGCGAGGCGTTATTTCGACGATGCTAGAAAACTACAAGCCATATAAGTAGACATTTGCGGTTTGCGGTGGATATGACCATACAAAAACTCAACAGTGTAAAAATAGACAAAACATTTCTTAGAAATAATTACATTGTTGTACAAATAGAAGACATCACTAGAGAATAAACACAAACTTTTTTTTGCCAAACAGGCAAATAACGTTTAAGAAAACAAAACCAGCCTACCTTCATATTTACAAAAGCTTCCAAAAAAACATACAAAATGGATTTGAGTGACGGTAATTGTACATATTTCTTAAAAATAAATAATATATATATATATATATATATATATATATATATATAAACTACTAAAGATATATATGGAAATGTTTTTCACTGGGTTTTAGTACTTTTATCTCACCTAAACCATGACACCAAAAGCACATCAATGCTATACAATAAGACCTTTTATTACGTTATGTTGAAAAGTGCTTTTTTTCCCCTTGCTTTTTCCCTTGGAGAGTCCATGATCCATCTGAACCTTATTACAATACAATTATCATAACCATCATGTAGTGTTGTAAATATATATTTATATATAAAGGTTGTATTTCATTTTCACCGACTATGTTGTAACAATTAAGTTCTCTTTCTCTTTTTTTTTTCTTGCAATAGACTACAACATCAATCACAACTGTCAATAAACTAGAAATGTTGTACTTTAAAGTGTTCTTTTGGGTATAAAAAGACAGGATTGTATAAAGAGGTTAAAAACAGCTGTTTTGTATTATAGGATGTATAGAAATTCAGATATGTTCATTTCAAGCATTTTGATGTTTTAATAACGTATGTCTTAGTAGCACGGTTTCAATAGAATGTCTTTTATTCCGCTGGACAATTCATTAATTGCATTGACTATACTCTTCCTTTAAAAAATTATATATAATGATATATAAAGAAACATATTTTCAATGCTTTCTAGCCTTTACATGAAAGGTCTTTACATCAAAACAAAAGAAAATATTTTTATATTATATTGTTAAGATATTAAGCTGGAAAACAGATTTCTTTTGGAAACAGAAAACAAATACAAATAAATAAGGACAAAAATATATGCTTGCGATATGAACAGATAGGTAATTAACTAGAAACCTGTATACATTAATATGTCCAATACCAGGATTTGGGGAATTTTTGTTAAATATTCCTAAACTTTGGGACCAAAAAAAAGGAAGGGTTTAGCTTAGTTGTCATTTTTTTCATGGCACAAATAATCATTTAAAAAAAGAGTGCCTATATTTTAATGAATAAACCTGATATTTAATTATGTTTTCTGTATCACAGAGAAATATTAACCACCTTACAAGCGTAATTATTTATTAAATGCCCCCCCCAAAAATGAAATTTCATCATATGGGCAAAATTTCCACACGGATACAGAAGTTATCTACGCAACAACTATGCTCTCGGAAACAGACAGGGAATGTCCAATGTCCGTTACTGGTCTCGGGTTGAGTACAGCTCCTGCCGTGGATAGTATTTTTAGTTATGTATCAGTTTAGTATTTCTGGTTGTCGATGTAAATAAAATATTTAAGGAGCAGCAAGAGGGACGTTCAAATGAAACACTGATTTATGAAACAGATGTCCTGCCGTTGTTGAACAGCAGGCGGTGCTGTTGAGCTGTTATAGCGGCTCCACACAGCCTATTCTAATACATGGGAAAGTACATTGTGTGAATACAAAGCAGTGACAATTTCAATGTATAGTATGCATACCTCACACGTAGAATGCGTACACTGTATGAAAATCTGCACATATATATTTATGCATGTCTGCGCAAAAATGAATTCTGATTTTTTAGCATTTAATAGACCTTTTTGACCCACCTTTGCATCATTCTTCACGTTTGCAGTTGTCATACAAGAATGTATGAAGATACAGAGAATGTGATACGTAACTGTATTTGGTATATTCATTTAGTAGACATGGGCACAGGTAGCAGGAAGGGATCGGGACATTAGCAGCAGTTAAATAAGCAGTTAGAGTATGCGATAGTATAAGTTAATAATCTTTGCATTAAGTAGGGGTAAGAAGAGTGTTGAAAATGGAGACGTAGCATACAAATAACCGGTATTTAGGCGAATAAGGTAAACGTTATGTAATGGTTCTAGCAGCAATTAGTGGAAGGTTAGAGGTAGTTTTATTAAAACACAGGTCTGGGGAAAAGCACCGGATACCACAAATGATTCGCAACGCAAGCAAAAACGTTATTAGTGTTAATGGTTATTAACAACGGTCAAACTAATCCTTACCAGTACAATGAAATACTGCTGAATGGCAATTTCATGGATGCTGGGAAACTGGAATTCATGAAAAACTCTACATGGTGATTAAGAAAAAACTAATTATCACCCATCAACACAAACGTGGGAACCAATGAGCACAAATAAACAGCGCCATGGGTTAAATATAGCGATGCCAGCTCTTCAAATAAGGCAATTTCTTGGGGACACTAGGCAATTCTTTTGTGATAAATGAGGCAACATTAAGTTTGTGATATGCCACCTTTTCCTCGCATCAGTAGTTTCAGCAAGACACTTATTGACCAAAAGTGACAGAACAGTAAATGCATGAATGGTTTAGAACCTCTTTGGAGTTAGATCGGTTTATCATGCCATTCCCAGACAAGTCAAATGTTCAAAAAGTCTTTTTTACTTTGTACCTCCATATAGAGGTGCGAGATAAGTCTATAAGTAGGACAATATGCTTCACATACCTAAGCAGGAAAAAAAGATTGCGTCTTTTAACCTCAATAAAATATCCAATGAAATGCATCAGTGATAGATTAGATAAATAAGTCATATAACCTATAATAAGTGTGGTATTTAGATAAATAAGACGAAAAAAAAATCTATTTTGATAAGGGAAAAAACACAGTCTCGTCTGTTATAATCAGTTAGTATATAACAGTTAGGAACTATAGCTTAAAGGGTTTTCTTGTTCCCATTTGGAAGTTCTAAAAGCAATATTCAAAGTAAATCCCCCAAGAAAAGGGGTAAGACTATGTGTGGAGAATCCACAATGAAAACCTGAAGGGATTGAACGTGACAGTAATAATTCATTCTCTTAAGTGTTATTTTTAAGACGATGCATAGGTTCCTGCTTTGTGGTTCGAGGTAATGTTTAACCGCTTATGATAATTATATACTTGGGATTTCATTTAGAAGGCAGCATACCTACCTAGATAAAAGGCAGTGCAGTCACATCATCTGAGGCAAAATATACTATTACCTTTGAGACTGTATGCGATCCATGTTTATGAAATCATTACTGAATTAGCTGTCCAAACAGCAGTGAATTAGTGATGGAATATTTCGCAGGTTTTTTAGCCAAAATTGTTACCAAGGTGATTTTTATCCTCACTTGGCTAATATGTAGACATTGCTATAAGAGAGGAGATGCACTCCTACATCAGAGAGAATGCCAACACCATGTACTATTTATCAAAAATACTGAATCTTCTTCAACAACCTATATATACACAACATATACGTCTCCTCACATCTTAAAGCCATAATGGACCACTTCACCACTAAGACATATTCTTCTTTCCAGTGTCCCAAATGATCCTTTGTAATATAAATGTTCTGGATGCACCACCCGCAGCTGGTGATTAACCAGTCACCAACGTGCGGCCCTCTGTCGAGAATCTTCCATCTGTTTGGTCCACACAGTGACCTATTTTGGCAGAGTGAGAAATTATCCAGACCCGTATCACAAGAGATGATTTTATCTATATATCCATTCCATGTCCGAGGTGATGAATACATCCCGTATGTAGAAAGGCATCAGTTTAATTGTTTCCATGATCTTCTTCCACCCAGGCCACTATTTTACCTTCCCAGCCTGGGACGATGTCATCATCATGAAATACCTGTTGAAGACGAACAAACAACATAAGTTCTGATCAACAGAATCAACACACATTTCTGCATTTCGCATGCATTATTTTGTCATAAGGCTCATACCCTTTGCTGATGTCATCAACCCAACTTGTCTTTAATATTTCCATATCACATGCTAGCACATGCATGGGTCCCTAGTAAATAAAGTGAGGGCCCTCCTCACCTGTTGTCTCTGTTAGTCAATTTGTTATGTTACATACTATGTGTTATGTCCTGTCTACCCATTGTACAGCGCTACGGGATTTGATGGCGCTATATAAAACAATAAATAATAATAAGTTCATAACTGAACCCAGCCACAGTGGGAGAATCATTACTGTATCTACTACTACTATATATGACTGAGGACTTAGCCAGCCCAGAACGTTGGTCTGTTCCATGGTTTCCATCACCTACAAACATTTATTAAGCAATGATTTAAATATCCATACCAGTCATAATGAACTACTTAATTGAACAGTATCTTTAATATCATGTTTTTATATATATATGCAAACATTTAAATAGGCAAAAGTGATAATATTAATAAAATTGGGAGATATTACTTGCTTTTATTAGTGCATAACATGTAAATAGGCAAAAGTTGTGTTTTCATAAAAATTACAAATGACAAAATCTTTGGCTCCAGAATACGTATGAAATATAAATGCGCTACACTACGAATAAACTACTAATAGGAAAAACCATCAATAAAGTATATAATATAAGTGTATAATGAAGTAGAGTCCTGCTACAAAGATATATGGCAATGTTAGGCTAAAGTAAAATAAATATCTAGAAAATAACTGATTACATTAAATTAACGGATCACCAAGTACGGCATTGATATGACAGCCTGCCATGTATGTGAGATATTAACACTGGAAGACCTATATGTATCTATAAACGTCATGCCCACATTCTTTCAATGAATAATCTCCCAAACTGGTCCAAAATTCTTCAAACTGGGCCAGCTCAACTTGGATCATACCACTTTCTTAGGCGGGAGTGCAGTAGGGTCACATACCACAATGTTACAGCCCCTTGAACAATTGCAGTTACTTCATGTCACCTTGTTACATGACAAAGACTTTTCTGTGACTAGGAATACTTTGTGCAACTGTTATTTGAAGAATGACATGACTGGCACAATTATATAGATACCTCTTCTTTGACTGTTCCAAATTCTGGATCCAGCGCCTTGAAGTGGTACCTGTGATTCCCTTCTCTGTCGATTGCTGCTTTGAAATCTTTCAGCGTGACCTCTCCTAACCTGCGAGGAGAACATAAAAGCAAGCACGTTTCAGAAGGGTATGTCGCAGGTTTATGTGCTAAACACAAAAAAATAAAGGAAGTACCCAGAAACATCTTAGTTCCAGATACTTGAATACACAAAACATATTATGCAACGATAATTAAGACGATATTAAGGAAATGTGCGTGTTCGTTTCCACCACACATTGCAATTCCACAAAATATCATGTTGATGCGGCACAGCTAATAAACCGTAGCATGTATGGCCATCAGAAGACAAATGTTTTGACAGCCTTACCTCTTTGGTATGTTAACCATGAAAGGTGTCAGCGAGCGATCAGTAAAGTAGAGCACTTTGGTACAGGAGCTGCTGCCCATGGCTGGGGCGCTCTGCGAGTGAGGCATCTCTGCAAAACACATACAGAAGACATTATTACAATTATGTGGCAAAACAGTTGAAACCCAATAAAGATCTAGCAAGGCTGGATAGCTGCTTGTCACCGGGGGGGGGGGGGGAAAACAAGAAAACTATGGATATGGATGTAATAGTTCAAGACAAAATAAAGTCTTTAGTCAAAGGTGATACCTTTTATTGGGCCAAAATACAAAGAGATGCAAAGTCACGTAGGCTTTTGGGACCTTGAGTCTCTTCTTCTTCTGAATGGCCAATCTCAAAGTCATTGAACATGTCTTAAGCTGTAAATGTCATGGGTTTAGTGTGCGTGCGCATGAAAGAACCCAACAACTGTGTCACCATCAACAGAATCTCCCGTCTGCACAGGTTTCAAAGCCAAGGGAGATTATACAGTATTTGTTGATCTACAGTTTAAACATGGAATAAGACTATAGTTTTTCTTTTGCACCTATGGGAAGTCTTATTGAGGAGGGAAACACTGGAGGCAAAGTCAGAGTAAACCCAAACCCGAGAACATTTTTTAGTGAAGGGTTTCTTGCAACAGTATGAGGAGTTGAGATGTTGCATTTACTGGTAAATAAAAGTCTACAGGCAATTAACTTTCTATAAAAGGTTGACTATAACTACTAATTACATTTCTATGGTTGATAGTGGAAATGCCAAACGCCTTGGCAGACAGTAAAGTGTTTTTTTTTTAATTAACCTACTACTGGAAGCAATCAAAGACGTTTATTATATTTCTTCTAGACCCAATTAAAATAAATACATGTACTTACAAAAAACATATTAATTATGCAATTGTAACCCAAAAGGCAAAACTGTGTGTCAAGCTCCAGCATAGGTATACCGAGTCCAATTATATATATATATATATATAGACAACAATGACAGGTTTGGGTAGGCTTATCTTTTAAACCCAATTTTATAAATATATAAACCATCATCAAGTATGATTAAAATATAAAAAGTGAAAAAAATCAGTATTTGATACATTGTTCATAAATACCTAAAATATATTAATGTACTGAATATGCCCTGATATTGGTAACACCAAATATACCTGGGCTATTCATGTATTTTGACATTATATGGACAAATATGATACAGATCACTATTTCTTGGATTGGTAAAACGGTCTCACTAAAGAAGATCGTCTCACTAGGTACATCAGAACAGTTTAATATCATAAGTGAATGAACAAATCTAAAATAGTTAAAATGCAAAACCATGCTTACTGGAGTTGGGAGGCCAGGAATCCCGGTATTCATTGACTCCTTTATTTCCAGAAGCCCTTCCCCGAGCCTAGAGGAGGCAAAAAAATATAGCATAGTAGGATATACAGACTGCTCTCAGCTAAATCAACAGGAAAATAAGAAAGTTATATTGATCTGGTTTGGAACAGTGACGATATGACCATGTTTGAAATGCAGGACATTTTGTATACTAAATACGTACCGCATTCAGATTGTTGTGTAGAGCTTGAGGTAGAGCATTTGTTGTTGTGTAGAGCATTTATCCTGCCACACTGATTGTTTATATGTAGTATACTGTATATATATATATATATATATACTACTGTTGAAAAGTTTGGGGTCACTTAGAAATGTCCTTGTTTAAAAAAAAAACACAAATGAATGTGCCAGCAATTATAGGGTTCAGATGCTGCTGGGTCAATGCAGTTAAAATGAATGTCATAACATAGCATTTGCTCTCAAATTCTGATATAACCATAAGGTTGCTTCGTTTAAGCAGCAATATGTTTGATGTTATATGAGCTCCATAATGTCATGCACAACTGGGTCATTGTCAGTATTGCACTGAACAACAAATTGCTATAGGTATGGTGATACAGAACTCAGTGGAACCATATGGACAACCCCCAGAAAAGTAAGGATTCCATAGGTAAAAAAAAAAAAGAATAAGATTTAACTTGTCAGCAATAGCACAAAGTTTGAAAGGATATACATTACTTAATGTACTTAGATCAGTAAATTGATAATTTACAAAACCATATGATAATAATATAAGGAGGCTAACAAGGAATGTGAAAGAAAGTGAGGGACTGCTGGATGAGGAAAATTTAGCAAGGGCCATATGGAGGAGTCTATGGTTGTAGAGATCTTAAAGGGTGGGGAGAAAAATGATTTCTTTATAATGCAGATTGCAGGTATTCAGAAGCTAGATTATATGCTTAGTGCACAGACTGAATGTTCGAATTATAGAGGTTTTGGTCAATAAAGCAAACGTGGGACTGGTAGATACAGAAGTTTATTTTCCACAAGGCAAGCCACTCATTTTCCATTTTTTGTTGTAAAGTTAAGAATTTTGGAACAAACACCTACCCTCCTGTCTTGTCTCCGCTGGGTTTCAATGGCATGCAGCCTGTCCATCAAGCTGGAGATCCCCTGCTCCAGACTGTCTATCGTGTGGTGTTGAGGATCATGGCCACTAAAGCTGTTTCTAAGACTACGCAAAGCATCACGTACCAACTGCAGATCATTGGCCTGAGAAGTGTCACAATGAATAGTGTTAGTATCCAGACATAGCAATTAATATCTAATCATGACAGAAAACAATATTCCACTCCTCTCTTTCATTAATATGTTTTTTGCACCTTTGGATAGACACCATAATATTACAGAATGGGATAAGGATTATCCAATAAGTAAAGAAAAAAAGATTTATGGAAAGGTGTAATATACAGAAACAAAAGAAATGGGTAGGAATGGATAGATGATAAAAGACTATGGGGAAGCAGCATGAATCAGGCATACAAGAAATGGGCAAAAAATGACTGGGAAAGGTACATAAACAGAGCGTGGTTAGCCAGTCAGACATAGAATTATAGATATGGTGGCACCACACAGTCTTTACGATGAATTGAGTCTCCTATATTAAAAGACTGTGCTCCGGCGAGCAATGCCTATAATCAACAACCAAGATCCAAAATCTAGTACTGCACCCACCGTTCTCTGAGGAGCAGGTTCTCGTGAAGACCCCTTGACTATTGGCTGTAGGAAGCCATTGGTATGGGATGGGTGACTAATATAGCTGCTGACCTGAAAAATGGAAACTTCATTTTAAAACACTGGAGCTTCACTAAAAGTTGAAAACAGTGGAAAAAAGTCCTTCTCAGACTGACATACATAGAAGCACAAGACTGAAAATAGATGGGATATGAAATGGCATAGAAACACACTTTCATAATATTATGTTTAATAATAATAGTGTATTTATTAGATCCATTAGATTTTACTTATAGAGTGTCAGTAGGTTCCATAGCACAATAACAAAAAGGGGAGAATACAAAAAAATAGAAACATTTACACCATGTTAATTAACAATAACATGGACATTAGACATACAGACATCTTTAATATATTCAATTATTTCTTAAATGAAGATATAAGTAGGAGGGGGGTACCATTGCAACATATGATCATGGCCTAGCATGAAAAGTTTACTTATACTATTATTGTATCGTGAGCGGTGTTTTCATGTCAATCAATGGCTAGACCTACTTCAGGATTCAGGAATGGTAGACTGTGAAGTCTCTTGGAGAGCTTAGATGTAGCTTAGATCAAGTTCTTCCTGACACCTGCTGTATCCCCATATCAAACTTTTACTTCATATGAAAATTGGATCAATCCAGAACACATTACAGTACCTGCTCATCCTCGCTGTTCAGGAACTGTTGTAGAAGAGCTTTCCTGTGGTCTAATTCTTTCTGGAGTTCATTCTAAAAAAGCAATTACATTTTTTAGTTATAAAAAAAGCCCAAAATACTTATAAAAGTAAAACGAACAATATCAATACATATCTTATTCATGAAATGGACTGAAAGCAATACAGACCAATATTAAAACATTATTATTTGGAATATGGAATGTTATTTACATTATAAGCCTTATAGAAGCACATACGACCTTGTAATATTTTGGTTTTTACTTTAAAATGTGAATTTAGAATGGCACTTAGACTTTTTAACATAAAACAGAATGACCAAGAATGAAGCATTTCAAGTAAAAATGCCAAGGACTATTTTTCTTTTGCTGTAATTCCTGAGTGACACAGTTATTGGGCGATATATATACCAGAAGTCTTTTTGGAAACAAACATAGAATTAATAAATTAGCCTTTGTTTCGTAAGGTACCATCTGGTTAAGGAAACACTAACAAGTCTACATTTTTTTTCAGCCAACAAATTTAATGGGAGGAACAAAATAAGTAAACACCATTTTATCTCCGTAGAAGACAGGATTTTATACCCTCTTATTTTTCTAACATGCTTTCCATAAAGTCTCATTAACAAACTAAACTGGTCTCCACCTAGCATGGACTGGTTTCACGAACTAGATTTGTATGTGCCTGTTCTATGGTTAAAACTGAAGACCTTTGACTGGTGTTAGACACCTACAGACACACATATATACCAAATGTACAGATAAATGTACAAACAAAGGCACAACATACACATGGACGAGCAACATTACAAATGAGCCAACTATGTGTTATTAAATACAAATAAAACTAAAGTACTATAGTTTGTATAGGGTTTGTATATATATAGAAAGAACTATTCTGATGTGCTCATGGCTTTAGGCCAACATGGTAAATCCTATCTATTATTAGCATTAAATCTAAAGAAAAACTTTAAAAAAGTCTGCTCAGGCCTACAAAACAAGATAACATCGCTAGATAACGACCATAACCCAGTATATACATGTATATATGTGTTTCACATAACTTTGATCAACACAGGCTACTGATGAGATCAGATACACCACCGTACCTTTTGATAGTTCGCTTCTGTGAGTTTACGATGAGCTTCATCCAGCTTTCCCTGCATCTGCTGTACGACCCAATCCTTTTGGTTCAATTCTTTCTGCAAATGAATAAGAATTTACATAACGGACATGATCAGTTCACATGATGGAGATATTATAATACAATTTATAAAATATAAGCCAACATACTAAACTAATCATTATACAGGCTGTGAAAAGACATGGATTAGTGCGGAGGGTCCTGGTACTAGTCCACAGAACACCGCTGAGAAGTCTAGCAGCTGATCAGCAGAGGAGAGGGGACACAAATCTTCCATCCCAGTCTTAGAAAGACCTTAGCAATGAAGCCAAAAACAGGATGCAGTCTAGTAGTTCATGTCTAATAATAATAATGAGTTTGATCATCATTGATGTGAATGGTTGATCATTGGTGATGATTTTGGTGCCATGGCTAAAGCTATGAATGGCTGAGATGAAAATGAGCACACGTTTTACAAGTTGTTGTAGGATTGGGGTGCACAGACCTCTGTAGCTACTGGTGGGTGAAGGTTGAATAACAGAAAATAAAAGGAACAAATGAGAAAAATTTAAAAATACTATTTCAAAATGGTGGCTCAATAATCATATAACAAGAAAAGTCTTAAATTTTGTGCCATAAGATTACGGAAAGTGCCCTTACTTTGTATTCTACAATTAACTGGTTCCGCTCCTCCATTTTCCTCTGTAAATCCACCTAAAAATAAGTAAACCTTTGTTTCTTTATGTTCAAAATTTTGTTAACAAATGCACTTTTGTTTTAACTGACATACAAGCTAAATAAAGACAATAAGGTAGTTTATAAAGTAAGAGCCACCTTCTAAATGTGTCTTTAGTGGACGGGACACCATCTTCATCATCATCAGTAAGTGCCAGTTACTGTATTAACCTCTACTATTTCTGCTAGGATGCAGTTCCACTAATCTACCACTCTCTCTGTAGAGGATGGTAGATAGCGTATGTCTATTCCAATCACCGCTGTCTCTCATTTCTCTAATTCCTAAGAGCACCATGGCCCATCGATGTTCCATTTTGCACATTGCACTTTTTTACTCACATTTTGGTTGCACAGTTCATCTTTGTCCATGTTGGTACGCAACAACTCCTGCTTTATTTGAAGAACAGAAGCTTCTTGGTTTGCCATTCTCTGCTGTAATGCATCCTGGGAGAAGTAAAACATTTGTTTACTCACCAGCACTTGATCCTGATTTATCAAAATATTACATATGTGACAATGGTTGAGAATCTTGAGATGTAATCATAGTTAACACTGAGAAATTGCATGTGTCTGAGATATTTTATCTGGAAATATTTGGAAGCAGTTTGAAGCACTAAAGCTCAAACAGCCTGTATAATAATTTGTTTTAAATACCTATTAAAATAGCTACTGTCATGATAGAGGGTCAAACTCTGGACTATTACATATTAAATAACCTGTCTAAATTTTCTTAATTTGTTTGGAGACTAGTCAGGATCTGTTTCATCTTTACTAGATGCCTTTAAACCTTTTAAGCTATTGAGGCTAAGGTATAAACCACCCAGGTCGTAAAGCATACAAGTTTCATTGACAATTGCCTTGCGGTGTTCCTCACCTTTATACCCTGTAAGTTTCGGTTTTCTTGTTTGTAGTTCAAAAGTTCGTTCTGAAATAATAAAAGTTTCAAGCGGTTACAGTGCATTTGTCATGCAAAAGGGGTCTGCGTGCATTAAATGCACACAACAGGTTTTTGGGTTATTTCCAGCCATGTATCCTGCGAACTGGTTTTATCCCTCTGCTAGGGCAAGTTGGTCACAAAACAATAATCAAGGATATGCCAAACATTATCATGGGGTGGATCACTAATATATCAAATATGATTGCTAGGGCAGTCCCCGGATTAAGGACACTGTCCCTGGACAGATTACGTCCCCGGATGCAGGTCCCTGCTTGCTTGAACCCACGCAGGGGAAGAAGGAGCCCAGCTGAGTCACAGGAATTTATGGTACGTCACATGACTCTGCCCCGTTCCTGCTTCCCCTGGACGGGGCAAGAGAAGTGCTCACACAGAGTGCAAGCAACACAGAGGGAAGCAGCAGCCCCTGCGGAAGTCTGTGAGCGGCACAGAGCGATCTGTAAGCTCCACAGGGCAGGGAATTCCGTTTCCAATGTATTCATACAACTGTAGCAAAATGTCTATAGACTGCTGTACTTACTATATAAAAGCACTTACTGTACCTGTCCTTTATTATACTGTAAACCATAAAGCGTTAAGTACTTTACTATTAGAGTTTATTAAATAAAAATTACCACGCAAAAAAAGATTTCTGTTTGCACCATTTCTTAATCTCTTATTTAAATATTGTATTGTCAATTGATTTGTATACAATTTTCTATATCACCAAATTTTCATTTTATTTGTTATATTGTTTATAACATTATAGAAACTATTTATAACATTTTCTAATAATATAAAACAAGTTGTAATCACATGCATAGGTACAGGAGGTGAAATGCAATACATAATGACAATTGGGTGCTGATAAGAATACCTCAAGGATTTATAAAGGATCTACAAAAAAGTTAAAACATTAATATTAAAATAACACCATACCTTTAAAGATTGGTTTTCACCCATGCTTTGATCAAGACGGCTTTTGATGATGACCTTAAAGTTAAACACAAATGAGGTAAAACTTCAGTCCTACTTGTACCCACATACGCAGCGCAGAAAGAGTCTGAGAAGTGGCCTCACCAGTTGTTCTTCTGGGCACGCCCCGTCTTCTCGAAGGGAGAATAAACTCTCTTGTTCATCCTCGGGAAGGGATCCGTTTAATAGCAAAGCCTGAATGGGAAACACAATACTGTAACCAAGGCAAAGAATGACGCTTTGGATCCGATTACATGGATCCAGATGAATACAAGCTTAAATAATTCCATTATTACTCTTAAAGTTGGCACTGATGTTTTGTACAGGGAATCACTGAAATAATTGCAGCCGACCAAGCTACTATAATAAGCCCTCATTTCATCTGACCGTTTGACCTGTTCCCACATCCTCCTGATCTCTGCCAGCATGGTGTCTGCCTTTGTTCCATATAGTTAAATAACATCCAGTAGCCAAAAGACTACATGATTTGCTTTAGTTTTATTTTTCTGTTCAAACTGAGCCTAACTCTGCAAACCAAAAATAACAAAAGAGTTTACTGTCTGAGAGAGTCATACAGGTATTATAATATAAAAGGAATTTAATCAGCATCAGCGCATCATTCATACATGGCCAATCTGAAAGGAAAATACCAGGGATGCTTTGAACCAGACAATTCGTATGGAGCTTTGTAGTTGCTGCCCATACATTCACATAAGGGGCACATCAGGAGCCAAAACAGCCTAAAACTGCATTAAGAGTTAGGAATCAAATGATCTATTAACTTTTTTTTAGAATTAAACTTCTCAACACGGAGGCTTACTAACAACAGTGACATTTAGTGACCCTTTACATCAAAAAAAAGGAAACTGTCAATTTCTAGTCAAGAAGGAGTTAAAGAGTGCATATATTAAGCTTTCAAAAGTGACTGACTGAGAGTGAAGGAATGAGTATCTGAATGAGTATATGAATGAGTGAATGACTGTTGTGAATGAATATGTGTATGACAGCATGGATGTGTGGAAGGGGGCATTAATTCACAAGGGAGTGCTTGCTAAGGGCATCACATAAATCAATACTAAAGGGGGCTAGGTGGTGGGATAAATATACAATGTGGGGCTAGCTGGGGGCAATAAACATAACAGTTGGTCAGGAGTTATCTGATCATCATCAGCCCACTTACTAAACTCACAGTGTTTCACCTGGAAGCACCCTGGACTTTCAGGTCAGTGCTGTTTTTTTTAATTATTTTTTTTTTTAACTCTTTCAATGCTGATGTTCCATTGGAGCACAGCATTGACTGATATTTAGTCCCCACAATCTTGTGGGGACAAATGTTTACCCCTGCAATGCCACAAATGTCATACACAATTGTGGCATTGAAGGGGTTAACGCTGCACTGTCGCTCTCATGGAGCGATCAGGCAGCAGGGGGGTGTTGGGGCTGGTCTCCACACTCATGGGGAGACCAAAGAACCCTCTCCCCCTGTCCCTGGAGCTGCCTCTGGCAGCTGGGACTCAATTGCTGGTCTATAGACCAGCCATTGCAGGGGGCAGTCTCTGATGACTGCTGTAGACTTCCATGCCTACAGGAATCATCAAAGGGCTTATGGAGGCTCGTTTTTGTGGTTGCTGGCAGACCACCAGCAGCAGAGCCCCGTACAAAACGGGAATTAACCCCTAAATGCCGCGGCATTAAAGGGGTTAACGCTGCACTGTCGCTCTCATGGAGCGATGAGGCAGCTGGGTGTTGCGTCAGGTTCCCACACTTGTGTGGGGGCCCAATCAACACACAACCCCTTTCCCTGAAGCTGCCTGTGCCAGCTGAACACAAGATTGGTGATTTTGCAGCAACCGCGTTTTCAGCCTACAGGATCACTCCGTGGTAGTGATCTCAGGCTCGGGGGCGGGCTCTGAGTGGCTGTGCTGTCTGCCCAGACTCCTGGGCAGACAGCAGCAGCAGCGCCCCCGTGTGGTAACTCAGCCTCTTACATCCACAATTTTTTCTGGATTTAAGAGGCTGACAAAACCTAGGCGCCAGGACAAAATGCTCTGTCGCCATAGCGACCTAGGATTTGTCGAGCCCTGGCTTAGCCTGTCCAGATATGGGTGTCAGTGTGGCAGATCCTGTCCTGGTGTGTGTGTTTGCGTGTTGGTGAGACAGAGCCTGTCCTGGTGTGTGTGTTTGCGTGTTGGCGTGGCAGAGCCTGTCCTGGTGTGTGTGTTTTGGGTGTCGGTGTGGCAAAGACTGTCCTGCTGTGTGGTGTGTTTAGGTTTGGTGTGGCAGAGCCTGTCCTGGGGTGTTTGGGGTCGGTGTTACCAGAGCCTGTTCTGGTGTGTGTATGTGGCGGCAGAGCCTTCCTGTTTGATGTCGGTGTGGCAGAGCCTGTCTGGTGTGTGTGGGTGTCGGGTGCAGAGCCTGTCCTGTGTGTGTTTGGGTGTCGAGTGTTACAGAGCCTGTTCTGGTGTGTGTATGGGTGGCGGCAGAGCCTTCCTGTTTGGATGTCGGTGGGCAAGAGCCTGTCTGGTGTGTGTGGGTGTCCAGAGTGTCTGGCCTGGTGTGTTGGTGTCGGTGTCGGCAGCCTGTCGGTGTGTGTGGGTGTCGGTGTGGTAGAGCCTGTCTGTGTGTGGTGTGGTGTCGGTGTGGCATGAGCCTGTCCTGGTGTGTGTCGGTGTCGGTGGGGCAGAGCCTATCCTGGTGTGTGTGTTTGGGTATTGGTGTGGCAGAGCCTGTCCTGGTATGTCCTGTATCTGTAGGAATAAATTGAACTATTTAATTTTTATTTATCCAGAGAAAAAACACCCCCTCCTGAATTTGTAGTCACTTCAGAGGACAAAACGTTCTAGGCCCAGAAATCACTGAAGGTTTTGTGTTATTTACAATAAAATAATTATTTTATTGAAAAAGATTAGTATTTTTTTTAATCTCATGGACAAAATGTATGAAATAACATATATATCATACAATCACCTCATAAATATATACCAAATACACTGTGTATGTATATATATATATATATATATATATACTTATAAATTCGTTTTTTACCCAATTAAAACAAAATGTCCTCGGATTTTATTTTTAAAATTTGGTAACCTTACTAGAATTGCTTAAACTTGGGGCAGTATAGTAATATACCTCTCAACATTTCCATTGAGTAGATACTTTCGTTTTAGCGGTGAGGTGAGAGATAGGGCTAGGGGGCAAAGGTTTACCAAGACTTTTATGGGCCTTTGTGACCTACTTATATCTATGAATGAAAGGTTAGGGTGAACTCCTGAAAAACAGGATAAATGAATTTAGATCTCAAAGAGGGACTTGTCCCTCCTAATAAGGGACACTCAGAAGGTACAGTATGCAATAAGGCAATCCTCTGAACTTAATATGATACGATATATAAAATTAAAACTTGTAAAAAAACTGGAAAGTTTGTAAATCTGATCTACAGTCTCCAGCCACTGCAGAATAGCCTTATGCATTGGTATGGCGTGCAGCATGAAAATAAAAAGACTACACAGCTATCATATACATCTAAGTGCATACGATACCTGCCGCTTCCTCGTAAATTACTAACCACTTCTAATATCAACCAGGACCTGGTATAAATCTCAGGCTGGCTGGAACAAAAGTGAGGGCACATCAGACACTGCAAACTGACTATAAACCAAGGCATTTAATGCTTAACAACATGCTTGGATTACCTAGTAGAACATTAGCTCATGCAGCCAGGCGTCCTACGCCTTCCGTACCAGCGTGTTTCATGCTTGTTTATGTTAATGTTAGTATGTATTTGTATTGTAACAGCTTTGTCTGTCTTTTGGGTTAAAAATGCAGCTCAGTCTCACTGATTCAGCTTCTTGGTAAGCAATATAGCCATGAAAAGATAGATAGGACTCGCTACGCGTGGGGTTCTTTGACTTAGCCGGGGTAAGCAATATATGGTCTTATAGTGGGACAGAATCCCCAATATTTATGCCTTAAAAAGGCAATTTTTGAATGGCATTTGCTGGGTATGCCCTGAATTCTTTCTTTTTTGAGTACTACAACTCAAAGAATCCCCATTGTTAACATAAACAAACTAAAATCACATTTTGTTCTGTTTTACCTCCCCCTGTGACTATAAAATAGACAAACCTACATTTGCACTAAGACCGATTAAGTCTTTCCTCTTTGAATTAACTGATCTGTTTCTCTACATTACATTTTATTAACAGAGCACCAGCAGATTACCTAGAATTATTACAATGAATGACAATAACATGAATAAACTCTTTAAATTCAAATCGCAAGGATATTTTATAGCAATGTAGCTCTTCCTTACAACCCATAGAGGAATGATGGAAATAATAAGAGAAATAAAGAAACCATAGAGAAATAATGAAAATAATAAGATAGACTTACCTGTAAACCAGATATCATTTTCTTGGCTTCTTCCATCTCCTTCTCTAAGTGATCCTGCTGCTCCAGGAGATGCTCTTCCCATGAGGTGTCCTGGTGTGTGGCTGGGCTGGCAGGGTGGCATTCTGGGAAAGGTGCAGGGTGAGGATCTTCTGCTGTAGGGACATTGTATTACAATATGAAGTACAAATCTGGACAGCTAAGTCTACGGCACATGAGCTAATATGTTCAGTTCCCATCGGCACTGGGACGTTTCAGATTGACTTGGGCATCATCACCAGTAATGTTATACCCCTTGAATATATGCACTTTAAGACGTGCTGGGTAAATTGTTGGCCCTATATAAATTAAAGAGAATAATGTACTCCTATAGCCCAGAGCCAGTGATATGTGTATAACAGTAAGCAATGCTAATGGACAGTAATACCCACCTCTCTTGGAAACACATTCCTCTGTTTGGATAACAGTAAATTCTGCTTTCTCTTCACAGCGAGCCTCATTGATGTCCAGCTTCGCGCTGTGTACAGGGCTTGGTGAGGTTAGGCTGAGAAAGAAAGCATAATGTTGTGCTAATTTAATACGCTTTATAACCAAATCAGCACTGGTGCAAACATCCGTACACTAAATGGATTTTTGTTCGCATAGCCATTATAAAAAACTATTTAATGTCAAATTAATCTACATGCAGAGACTATGCCTCTTTGGACATGTGTACATTACTGAATGCATAAAAACTATAGCAATTACACTCCAAAAAATATTTTCTTTAATAAAACAAATTGCATTTCTACCTTGCCTTGTAATTGCACAAATAATGAAAGCATTGCATTGAAAAGTGAGCTTCAAGGAACAGGGAAGAGTGCAAAAAAAACCAAGCAAATAATGTAGGTAATATATGTAGGTTTTAAATACATGATAATAAATAAAGATTTGGGATTGAAATACTATTAAAACATCAAAAAGTTAGTTAAAAAGATTTTTGCTAGACATAATAACATCATGGCACTTTTAGGGTGGGCTATACAATGGGTGGGAAGTTATTAGCGCTGTCCAAGGATGTGCCTAAGCCTTGCAGAAGATCAGTCTCCATCTGTAAGAGAGTACATGCATTTTACTATTCTACCGCCTAGAGAATAATCGCATTAGATGAGTAGGGAGCCGCCTGGCAAATGCCACGTGGAGACTTGGCAAAAGCTCGGGAAGAGATACAAGGATGCTTTGTAAATGAAAGTGTCTTGGATGGTGACATCGGGAAACTACTTCACAGCTAGACGTCTACGGCATCTACAAGAATAGCTCACTTCTGAGCCCATGCTTGCAAATGGTATGAAGTCTTCTTCAGGTTATCAAGAAACAGATTATAGCATGCAACCTCGTGAGAGCAGGGTTTCCTTCTCCTTATGCCCTAGTATGTTTTATGTTATTGTTATAATTGCATATTCCCAATCATTGTAATTGTGCAATGGACTATGCTAGCACTCTACAAACAACATCTAAAGTAATAAAAAATTATAAGGAAAAACTACAAGAATCTCAGTATCCAGAGAATGGAGGAAAGACAAGACGATGAGACAGAGGCTGTAAAGAGAGGGTGACGGATACATGGGAGAGCTGTCCAGGTGCTGTACATAAGGAAGGAATTAAGAACCAAATGGGATCAGGGGTTGCTCTAGGTTTTTAGGAACACTAATCGACCAGATTTAGTGGGGTTCATCACAAATCACAGGATTTGATATAAATAAGAACTGTAGCAACCATCTAGTTGGCCCAGTTAAAATGTCAAAACAAATACAAATTACCGTATATATAAAAAAAGAAGAAAACAGTAAATACTGAAATAGCAAAAAAACAAGAAATTGCAGACAATTCACTATGGAATGTAAACCAAAATCTGTATGTCAGAGCTTGCTTTCTAAAGCTTTATGCTGTGACACTATAATAACAAAACTGATGGGGTCGTGACATTGAGACATTGTCCATGACCCTGACAAAGTAGAAATGGCTCACGTGGTAACTGAAAGGAGACACAGTACATGTTAGGTGTAATAGAGTATTAATGGAGTATTAAAGAAAACCGTGATATGGTAAAATTACATTGAAATGTTTTTTTTTGTTTTGGCTTCTGCACATGTCCTATTTATTATTATTATTATTACATTTATTATTATTATTACATGTCCTATTTATTATTATTATTACAATTTATTATTATGGGTCTATGGTATGGGCAATACAGAAAGAGTAGGTCAGGGCTCCATTCTAAAGTGTTATTTAATAGGATTTTGGTGCCAATAGAAAGATATGCAGAATATGGAACTTAAAATGCATTAAAGTCTAAATATTATTTAAAAAAGGCTTAAGTAAAGAATTAATTTTGTGGAATACAATTTAATTTAAATGCTTGAAAAGCCAACAATTAAAAGAGGATATTGATTGTAGATTATGATAAATCCAGATGAAAATGGTGACGGCATGACAGGTGGCAGCTTCACGCTGGGAGTTCCTCTTATCTTGATGAGACCGCTCGACTTATTTAGCAGCTTAGAAGACCACACATCTAATTCATTCTAAGAAGCAGCTGAGTCCCTTGTTTAAAAATTGATTTGCTTGAATTAATATCTTCCTATTCAAAAGCAGAATGATGGTTGGCAACACATTATAAGAGAGACTTATCTTATCAGAAGAACTTGAAATGCATTTATTATTGTTTTCAGATTTTTATCTCACACAATAGCTTCATATGGTTTGTACTTTTCTGCAGTTTTGGATATAGAATTATTTGCTATGGAAAATATTTCTACCTTGTACCTAACTCTTATAGATTAATCGCTAATTAATTAGCTTCCATCAAAGGGGTATCACCGAAAAATAGATGTTATAAAATGAAGTCAGGGTGAATGCCCCCATTAGTGCATGGATTTGGGAAATGGGCAAGTCCAATTACAAATTAACAGATTTTAGGGTTTGTACAAGGATAACAATCATATATTTGTGGAATAAAATGCACTTATGGGATAGGTATACGGCAATCCTGAATCTAAGAAAAGAACCAAAGGCTGATTAGGTTCTGAGTCTCTACATCTAAAGAAAAATATAAATGTGTAGTCAGTATAACTGTGCTGGACACAAGCGATTTCTGCCACGTAGAACATCTCCTACAATAAATCTCTAGTGGGTGCAGGGCAAAGGCTTTCCAAGAAATGGTACTACTGCTCTTCAGTATTAGTTTAGTGAAGTTACTGACAACCCCTTCTGATATGTCTTTCTTCCTGCCAAACAATATCTAATATGTATCTTAATAGACACAATTTCAATTTTACACCCATGCCGAGCAAAATATACACGTTCTAGAATGCCGAGAAATGCTCTTGAAAGATATTGCCCCCCCAAACACATTCCAGCCATTCGTCAAACTCTTATTGAATGACTTCATCAGATAACCAATTTAGTTTAACAAATCGTCAGTGAGAACATCGAAATCCAGGGCAGCTGGGTCACAAATAAATCACAGACTAGACTGATTATCAATATTTTCTTAACACAAACAGAGAGAAGATAAGAAGACTGTGACAGCCAGATCCAGGTTTAGCTAGCGATAAAAGTAATCTACAAACAATCCAAAAATACTGATAGTAGGCGTAATACACAATCATGTATAATACACCTAATAAACAGATCCGCATTTTCAGAATGGTTATACATAATGGTCCTGTTAGTTTACGTATAATGCACATTTCCTAAGTAAAACTGGGGAAATTTATTATATGTGAAATTTTAGAGGAATATACATTTACCAGCTAGATCTATTTCTCCTAATGGGAGTTCCCACCTTAAACTGTGCAGAATCCCCCCATTCATTTACAAGGGGGGATAACACGTACATTTAAAGGGACTTCTCAGGTATCATATGCATGAACTCATGAAACATAAAAATGTATAGATAATCTACTAAACCCCAAACGTCATATGCTATTTTATGTAATATGTGCATCCCTAAAGCCAAGCATCTAAATCGTTGCAGCCTCCTCGAGTTCTTAGGTTTTAAGTGAAATGATCTACAGAGCCATTTGTCCCCAAAATTATGGGCATACAAATTAGAGACTAAATTCTCCTATTGTGAATTACCATGCTAAATTAGCCTCTGTAATCAGTTTAGCAGCAATAGTGTATGTGGAAGTCACAGTAAATTTTAGTTTTCAATCAGTGTGACCACAACGCGTTGGCTGTCCATACAGGGGAATAAACACAACTAATTGGTCTTGGGCACACAAGGGCGGAAACTGCTGGCACAATACAGAATGTTTCCAACACAGGCCGGAAGCAAGAAATACAGACAGGCCTACAGCAAGAAGCACTGAGAAGACTGGTGGATGGACACTCAATCAACAAACAGGTAGACCTCTAGATTGTAAGCTTGTTTGAGCAGGGCCTCCTGACCTGTTGTGTCTGTAAGTCAATTTGTTATGTTACATGCTACTTGTTATGTCCTGTCTACCCATTGTACAGCGCTATGGAATTTGATGGTGCTATATAAAACAATAAATAATAATAATACTTGATTATGAACACAAGATACACATAATGCAAAAGTACAGCTTTTGTGTTAGTTCTCCAATAGGCACCTGTTTAATTTCTATAACTGATGTTCAAACTGTTGCATGTATGAGCTATGGATGATAAGGTAATGTTAGTAACGTTTGGTTATAGAGTGCTGAGAAAAAGTATTTGCCCCATTGCTGATTTTTTTCACCCTCGACAGCAACTATGGCAATCACAATTTGCAATAACTGGAAATGAGTCTTTTCCATTGCTGTGGAGGAAATTTGGCCACTCTTCTTGGCAGGGGGTTTTCGAGCATCAACTGCATTTTTTAGGTCATCCAACAGCACCTCAGTCTGATTCATGTCAGGAAGTTTACTTGGCCACTCCATAAACTTTCCTTTGGTTTCTTTTGAGCAATTCAGAAATGGACTTGCTTGCGTGCTTCAGATCATTGTCCTGCTGAATAACCCAAACTGCACTTGAGCTTTAGGTAACGAACCGGTGGCCGGACATTCTCCTTAAGGCTTTACTGGTAGGGAGCAGAAATGGTTCCCTCTATTATGACAAGCTGTCCAGGTCCTGAAGCAGCAAAGCAACCCCAATACCATCACACTACTACCACTGTTTGTAGGATGTCCTTACTGTGGAATGATGTGGCTTTATTCCAGATGTAAAGGAACCCATGTCTTCCAAAAAGTTCCAATGTAAAGAAAATTGACATTTTACAAGTGAGTTAACGTATCAGTTGGGGTCGTTTTCTGTTGCAATTTATCCAAGCACATTGAGGTAATCTCTCATGGTAGTACGTGAAAAGATAGTAATAAACTACAAGGTATTTGATCTTTAAAGGGAAGTATACAGTATCCACAGTTACACTTTTGACTCATCAGTCCACAGAATACTATCCCAAAAGTCTTGGTAGTCATGTCCTGTTTGGTCAGCAATGGTTTTTGCCTTGCAATTCTCCCATGGATGGCATTTTTACACAGTCTTTCCTATAGTGGAATCATGAACCATGGGATTAGTCTGGGTTCTTTTGTGACCTCCTGGATGAGTCGTTGATGCACTCTTGGAGGAATTTTGGTAGGTCGACCACTCCTGGGAAGGTGCACCACTGTTCCAACTTTTCTCCGTTTGTAGATAATGGCTCCCAACCATGGTTTACCGGAGTTCCAGAACCTTAGAAATGGCTTTGTAACCCTTTCCAAACTGATAATGTCAATGACTTTGCTTACTTTGTGTTTACTCAAGTTATCTTTGTAATTTATAATATTAAACTTAGTCTGATGATCTGAAACTTTTAAGTGTAACAAATATGCAAAAATAAACGAAAACGGGAAGGGGCAAATGCGTTTTCATAGCCGTTTTCAAGTTGAATGTTAAGTAAAAAGTTCAGGCCACTCTAAGTAGAAACATTACCATGTTTATGAATACATTTTATATATTATATATTGGGGTGGAATCTATTATCCATGCTAGATGTATCTCTGATGCATAAATGCAAATTTGCCTAGCATCTGAAAAGGAAAGATAATCTAGAAGCATTGATATTTTTATTTCATCTAACAAAGTGCTTGTTTATACACTGATTAATGATTATATACATTCTATATGCTATACCGAATAGATAACCTCTGTATACTATATGCCATACAAACACATGCACACATACACACACATGTATATAGACAATATATATAGATATTCACAGTATATCTATATGTATAGAAATATATTTTAAAGAAAAATACTATCGCCTGAGGATATGTTCTGCATTTGGTAACTTTGCCCACACTGTGGTTAAAAACCTACTTCCAGCAATTTACATGTTAAACAAACCCTTTCCTCCCCTCCCCCACCTCCCAAACATATCTGCAGCCATTGGCATTGGACATCTCTCACCATTTCACCAGCTTCCCTCCCATGATTTCAATTCAAGCGGTTGGCATTGCGACGTCTCGAGCCGTGCAGCTGTGAGCCGAGCGTGGCGTATGAGCAGCCTCCCGTCTCCAGATGTTGCTGGATGCTCCTTGCCAGATCTAGCGATGCTGCATTCCCTCCGCCATGTGAATTCTGCTACCCCTCAGTGACAGGATCAGAGCTGCCGTCTCCATACACTGACTCCGTTCTCCGCATCGCCAAATCAGACTCTCCTGGTGTTTTGCCTTCAAACGTCGTTTGCTCCATTACACATTGCCTTTTCCCATAAACATACAGCCTGCCTATTTCTCATCTGGCCAGCGTCCTAGGTGCATGCAGACACAATTTCCCTTGCAGCCACGGAACAAATTAGCCAAATTTTTCGTCTGAACCATTACAAGGCACCCATCCTTGCGTTAATTAAAGCTTTTCACCGGATCCCCTTTAGAAGCTCCGATGTTTATTAGCTGCCTGCTTCTCTCCTTCTGTCACCCGCAGCCCTGTAGACTGTCCTACCCAGCCAGCATCACGGGAAGATGAATGCAAGCTTAGGGTAAGGGGGGGGGGAGGACCACGTTATCCAATAGGCGGAGGATATCTCGGTACCCTGGGAATAGGTGAGAATTCTTTTTTACATTGTTTGAATTATTTCTACATACAGCACCTCCAGAAGAGTCGTATGAAAAGGAGAAGACCACTGACTATGTATTAATGAAAATATAATTGGCATAACTTTCTTTAATCAGTAGTTGTCTCTATCTGTTTTTATATGCAAATAATGTATAGATTATTTTTAGACTATATACAGATTGTAAATTTCTTTCAGCAGGGCCCTTCCTTGTTTCTGCGAGTCGAATCGTTATGTTATGCTTGGTATTTCCTCTTTACCCATTGTACAGCGCTATGGATTATGATGATGCTATATAAAATAATAAATAATAAACATATATATATATATTGTTATGTAGCTTGGGATAGCTGTGTTAGCCAGGTAGTGTAAACTGGAAAACAAATTACATTGGAGAAACCAGCCAGAAACTGAACCTAAGTATGAATCTACAATTAACAGACACTACGAGAATAATAATAATAATAATGATAATAATAATAAACTGCTACCCAGTCGGCCACCGCTTCACCCAGGGGGACCACTCCATTGAAGACCTCATTATAAAAGTATAGAAGGGGAACTTCAAAACCACACCGAAAAACATTTGAAATATAGATCATTAACCATTTCAACACTGGATTAAACATGTGACACATTACTAGAGCTTCATATGGCATTTCTGTGATTTTATTCTAATTTATGCATTTTCCTCATTCATCAGACATCACTTTGTTTATCTAAAGATATATGTATCAATTCTTAGCAATGCCATTATTACCCTCACTCGCTCTACACCTCCAATTATTCTCACACTGACTAAACTAACCTACGAGACCGCCTTAAACTGCTGTGCACCTTATCAGTCCCTATCATTCTCCTGCTGCCCAGTATCGCTTTTGATAAAGGGAGGTTGACACTCACGAATATATATATATATATATATATATATATATTTATCACACAACCAAAAGGGCTCAAAATTGCTATGGTGGGCTTTCTGTAATAATGACAAATTTCAACCAATTTAAGAAAGCATTTTCTGCAGCATTTTATGTACATATAATATAATATAATATAAGACATATATCATAAAGGCGTGTTGAACTAAAGAAATGACAGATGTATGTGGATAATATAAGTGTGGAATTATAGGGGAAAAGGTCAGAGGTCTCCACCTTCCGTGACCTGCAATATACATGCAAAGGAGGACCAGCAGAAGGGAGCCAGGCATATGAACAACAGACACACCTATGGTAATGGTGAACTGCAGACGGGATCTAGGCATATGCTATATCTGTTTAAATATATTCAAATATTCACAGAGACCTTCGTGATTAGTGAAAAGCCACGCAAAGATCACAGTGAGAGCTACAATGTGTGGCACGCACGGTGCGTGGTGGAGCTGGCCGGGTGCTTCATGCACAATAGCAATAAATCACAGCTTGGGTTACTATCACCATCCTGATCACACGTATCTGGCAATTCATTATAAGTGCAATGAATATCCTTATTTTACAGCATCTGTGACTGCTGACTAATCCATAATTGACAAAGGTCCCTTCTCACCTATAGGAGGCACCATATGACCTTTTTAGTCCCAATGGACTTTCTGCCACATGAGGACCTTTCTATCACCCTAAAGGAACAATATGACTTTTGTACGCTGAAGCAAGCTGTTTTATCAGGTATTGCCAGACAAGTAAATTCTACACGTTCTTGTAATCTACAGCAAATGTTGCATCTACCTTTCTAAACAAATAAATAAAATAAACAATATTTAAATAACCCAAGTTAAAGTATATAGAATAAAATGTATTTTGAAGAAATCACAATATTTACTGACTAAAACAATGTTTTTAGTTAATTTGTTAGTTTTGTCTTGTTGCGCCTATGATTAAGCATCTGGTTTTTTTCTCCCCCAATCCTCCTTTGTAATGTCTTGAATTTAAACGATGTAAATTACGGCTGCAGCATCCATTTACATCTACGGCCGGTGGGCTCACGTTTGTGCCCCGGGTTTCTTTTCCGGTACATGCGCTGGCAAGGGTGGTTGGAGCCCCTCAATCTACCCCAGTGTGAGTGCACTAGTGACTTTCATTGTACCTTTAAGTTTCTTATCAGGATTTAAAACATGAACCTTCTGACCTAGAGCAGTGGCACCATTCAGCTCTACACTCCGACACTGCTCTGGTACATCAACATAGTGTAAAATGTACATTGTTGAGTCAGAACAATAGGATTTCTGCCTGGGGTCCAACAAATATAGGATATCATATATTCTGTTGTCCCATGTCCATTAAATAAAACTCTGGTTCATATATTTTCTCCCAAAAATATGCATCATATAAAAATGATCTAAAACAAAGAAAATAAAATCCTTTTCCAAACGATGCACCCAATTTATGTGCTAAAGTAAAAAAATCACATAATTAATAGAATGTGTTATATCAGTAAAAACACAAAGTGACTCTTTCTACACAAAGCCTCTGTGCCGCCATCATGCCTACAACAAAACCGTATCATTTTCTCATTATTAATATAAGTGAATAACATTGCGAGGTGTTTAAAATAACGATTAAAATACTTCTGCAGACTAACAATCATTTTTGGTGATGAGCTAGAGCTTTCTAAGGAATCTCAACCGCGTAACTAATCCATTATGGGTGACTCTGTATTTGCTCCGACTTATGATTAATCCGATGTGATTAATTGGAAGCATTTAGCATTTGAGCCAGAGATTAAATCATAATTAAACAGTGCAAAGTATTCCCATATATAATTTACACAATTATACCAAACACAGCGGCCTTGGTTTTATACATTTTAAAAACATTTAACAAATATAAACAATAATTAAAAACAATAATAATGAATGCACATTTGGCTTTATACATTTATATGTTGGCTTGCTAAGCACAAGTTTAAATCAGGCTTTACTGGATATCAAACTTGCAGAAGGATATCAAGTGCTCAAGCAATGTAACATTTCTGAGATAATGCTCATTAAATGCACTTGAGACTAAACAAGAACGGTGCCTGGGATTTATTAAACGCCTTCATTATAAAAAGCTAATTTTAATCTCAATATAACCTCTGAACAGCACAGTTTTGTATATAATCTCAAGAAAAAGGGGCAACATTTAAAAACAATGTGTTTAATTAAAGCAAATAAGAAAAAAAAACACTATAGATAAAAATAGAAGTCAGATTTAAGGGGATATAAACTCAAAATTTCTCAAAGGTGAGAATTGAGCTGTTTGGAGAATTTTAGGTTGTATTTGTAAGAAGTTGGAAATCAGGTGCCAGCGCTAAAATAATCTAAATTTCCTAAGATTTGTCTAGTCCGCCAAGCAATATATTATTTTTGGAGAATTACATGTATAGATTTATGATAAAAATGTTGGCGTAGGCGAACTGCTACAATACACAGCTGCAAATACTGCCGACACCTAACGTGACTGGCTGCTGTGATCAAGGGAACCCGGAATTTGGCAATAAATATTGAATAAATAAACTGAAACACAGATGTCTGATGTGAACAAGCAGATATAACAATTCAGGTGGACTACAATGTTGTGGCCTGTCGTTGATATACGTTACATGCCATTTCATGCTATTGGTTCTTTAAAGAAAACTTAAAATCTTAGACAGTAAAAAATCTTTGTCATACTTTATGTTGATCAAGTGAGCTGGAAATTTTCGAGACAAATCAAATTTAATCTATTTTTTTTTTTATTAAATGGTTTTCTGCAGGATTGTATTTGATGACTAAAGGGTACAATGTATTAAATATTTATGAGTATGTAAACAAGAAGATCTAGTTCACCATATGTAGAGATACCCATTTCAATACATTTTAGTTAATTGGGCAAGGAAAGTGAAGTGATCTATGAATAGAAGGATACTGTTTGGAGCTTTATTGCAAAGGCAAAGTGAAACGCAATCAGCAAATCTTCATTCACTGATAAGAATTTACACTTTTTCCAATCATATCCATTATTAAGAAAAAACAACGCATTAATCTGTAGCATAAGCAACTCCTTAAAATATTTGTTGGATCTGTTCTTAGGTGATCTTGTATTTCATAACCCGTGTAGCAAGACTTAAAGACCAGTAGCGTCTACTGATGTATTATGTTTGGAAGCAAAATCAATGAATCTCGAAATCTGAAACTGTTTTCATTCATTCTACGATACATGATTCCTCCCTGTGGGATATTCAAATCCAACACTAGAAGCTGAGTAAGACCGCAAGAGGTTTATGACAGTAAATACATTATCCAGATGTTGACAGCTAAAAGTGTGTACAATTTATTGGCTGTCCCCTGTGGTTTAGACTCCTCCAAGCTTTTATTTCAAATAAATCATACATTAAAAATAGAAATAGTATGCAGCACAACATACTACTTAAAGAGATACAACATGCCCTGCTTGGTGGAGTTAAGTCTAGGAGATGTCAATCTGAAAAGAATCCTCAATGGACTTCTGAAGCAGTAGCTCCTGTTTCATGAAACCTACAGAGGTACCAGTAAATCTTAATAAAACCTTTTTTTTTTACTGTGTCATGACGTGGGATTATAACATACTTAGTCTTCGCTGCACCATTATGTTGCATATATCATGGGTGACATACATTTCAAAGTAAGGCAGCTGCTTACCCTGATGTGTCAGACGGAGAAGGACTGCTATAATGACCTTCATACTGCTTGACCATCGCTCTCACACTCCAGTAGGGGTTTCCAATCTCTTCATCCGTACTGCTGTTTCTAACATAATACACATTTCTATTAATGAAGAGACCTGGGCCAATTGATATAGACAATCTACACAGTCCTGTTAATTCTGAAGCATCCTAACGTTATCTGATTAAACTGGCCAGAAGAGGACTCTGCAATTTCTCATTCTTGTAGAGAAATGAAGAACATGTTGGCGCTTTTTAAAGTGATTTTGTTGATTCAGCACATACCTGTCTATCCTACACACTAGGGTCTGCTGCATCAACATCCTGGCCATCCTCTCATTGCTACAGCTACAAGGTCAACCATGTATTGAAATTGACCACCATGTATTGAAATTGACCACCTCCTATAAACTATTTCCCTCCCTCTACCTACAATTGGTGGTCTGTCCTCCCAGAGAATACAGAATCTACTTTTGGAGAGACTAATAGAGGATATTGGTATAACGGCAGAGACAAAGATGAAATAATTTATGAACAGAAGAAAGATAAAGAGCAATGAAACACAAAGTAAGATAATAGGGCAGAGGAAAGGCTAGAGAGTCAGGAACATGACAGCAAGGTAGAAGAGGAAAGTTGGACCATCAGAAGAACAGCTCACCCAGTGGAAGAGGCACAGAGAGCCGGGAAAGAATATAATGTCAGGGAAGGAGACAGGGATTAAGAAGGGAGATAATGACAGATTAACCATTCGTTTTTTTTGTTTTTGTTGCAGATTGATGTGTGTTTGTCAACATAAATGCCTCAATGGTACATGGAGATTTATTGAGGTCGGCGTGTACCTTTCCTTTCCCTCATGCATTACTGAGTATTATGCACATTTGGAAAAGAGTCTTTATTACGCATATAAAAAAATGCCCTCCATATCTCTAAAATCAATCTGTAAAATCAATGCCTTATACAATAGCAGAAAGTTTAATGTCACTGAGCCTGCGGCTTATCTTCTGTCAGTGCAAACTGACCCTGCGGTAATCAGAGCGATGCATCAGCTCCTCGAGATGGGCGCCTGTTGCTATAGCAAACACAGCAGGTTAAACTGGGAAAGGATGAGGAAGCAGATCAGTTCCTACAAGAATAATTAATATGTGTAGCTTTCTTCAACGATAATCAACAAAGATGTCACATGACATGCTTCCTATCATAGAACCATTAGGTGCTCCGTGTTCACCTTTTGGGCTAAGAATGCAGACACTTGCAAACTTATCAGATGATATCAAATTAAGTGTTTTATGCTAGTGGGACTATAGATGGTGCTGATCTTCCACAAAATTATGGTGGAAGGAACCTACTCTATGGCTGAATACATGTCGGGATGGCAGACTCTAAGCTGACCACTGTGCCGTCCATTTCATTTGATGAAGAGACGTTTGAGGTCCATTAAGCTTTTCTTCTTCTATGCTGGCCCAATAAAAGGCATCAACTTTGACCACAGTGCCATCTAACAGTCAAGCATACAAAGTCAAGCGTATAGACATGTTACTAAGCACTGCATTTCTGCTGATCATACAGCAGCCTCGCAGCTCATAAAGGGGCATTAACTGTATGAACACGCATGTGCTCTTGGTATGAGATGGTACATCGAAGTGGACTGTTTGTTCTGTATTTCCACATTCCCTGAAACGTCATACTTGACACAATTAAGCCGCAGATCTTGAAGTGTTTAAGTCCTACCTGCCTCTTCTGGTGGGTTATTCCATTCATCCACAATTAACTATTAAAATGTACGCATGTACGTTACTACCGCATTTCCCCAATAAAACTTCAGGTCCTCCTTTTATCTTTTACAAGACATGCACCCATTTTGTAGTTGTCCAAAGGTATTAAATTCTGAGAAGATGGTTCAGTAAAATAATATACTTAAATGGAAATAGAGAGGTAGTTAGACAGACAGATAGAGGATTGAGAGATAGATATTGACTTACTGCTGTCTGTAACGGAAAACATCCCGGCCAGATCGTGACATGTCCTGCCGGACCTCCGCTAGCGCTGCCGCAGCTCCCTGAGCCACCGCGGTAGTAGAGTGAGGCCTGTGATTGGTTGAGGATGCTGAATGGTACTTCCCAGCTGCCCCTACAATACTCTGATTGGTGGAACGTCCAGACACCGGTTTAAAGTGGGCAGCCAATGTAAGGATCAACCTCATGATGGATTTCAGGTTTCCATCAACTATATCTGTGAAACATAAATAATACCACAAAATATTTTCATACAGTAATAACATATGTGTAAAATTAAGCCAGTTTTCCCCGCTACACAATTATTCTACATAATCGTGGGTTTATTTTCCAGACTCCGGAGTATCACTTAATATTTTAATTTTTCTTTTAATCAAAATACATTAATTTGGTGTTTTACCCAAATTTCCTTAAGACAGATAAGTTGCAGTAATGCGCATGCATGAATATTCATTACACAAGATTTCCAGGGAGTCTAATAAGACCAAAAAAGGAGATATGTACTAAAGTGCGCTTCAGTGGAAAAGTGTACTTTAGTGCATTTCTTTTTGGAGGGGGGGGGGTTATCACTATTGACTGTATTGTGGGAAGACTATCCGTTGTTGCTAGTTGTATTGTGAGGCACTGGGGCATTACCAGCTCCTTTCAGAGACCCCTGCACAAGTAAATAATACATTATTGTATTAAAGTACTTATTTAATATTGAGGTAGATATTAAACGCCAAGCAGGTTCATTATTTTGAAAATAGCATGTATTCAGTTCAGTTTTTGTTTAAAATGTTTCAGGTGACAGATATATTTTCAGGTAAAATTATTAATTTCGGCAAATGTCTGGCTGCCAGCAGTAAACACAATAAAGTGCTTTTCTAACAAAAAAATTCCCAATTTTTGCTTATATGGTCTGTGAGAATCAACTCAACTATTTAACCCACATAATACATTACATGGCACTGCACACACATATATATAATATATAATAATATATATATTAATATATATATGCTATGAAAGTACCTTGTGATCATCACATGCTATGACGTCAGTCATGATTTAAGATTTTTTGACTGTAAAAGCAAAGCAATACGCCACAAATTCCTGATTCCTTTATTCATTTTCAGATAATCTTACAATAACAATTATAGACAAGAAGGTTAAACTCGTATTCAAACTTTACGATATTGCATGTTTGTCTAACTAAATCATCTAAAACTGTACCCCGCAGCTACTTACCCTTGGCTGAGGTTTGATGCATCCGGATTTTTTTGGACGAGACAAACTGCAGAACTTTTTCCACATTTTCCCTCATCTCTTGGGTGCTGCTTGGCTGCTGATGAATCCCTTCCAGCTTCTCTCCAGCTTGGAAGAACAATAAAAAGTACACATGTAGCCAAGAAAATACAATAACGAGATATATCAGAATAAAATGTATATATTTCCTCTCACACTCTCTCTCTCTCTCTATATATATATATATATTATATTTCAATTAAGTAACAAGGCGCAGGGAAATGTAGGAGGCTAAAGCCATATGTGTTGCATAAGATAAAGATAGAGAAGGATCTATGTAGAAGCTTAGCCAGGGATAAGATAAGAAAGATTACAAGAGATCTGCAAGAGAACAACTCTACAAGAACCAACAAACTGTCTTGAGACAGATAGATTAGATAGACAGACAGATAGATAGATAGATAGATAGATAGATAGATAGATGTTATGAAAGCCCTCTTTAACTGCTTTGGCTAATTATACTATACAGTGATTATAAATTTAGATATTATATAATATTAATTAATATGCAACTGATCCCCGGTATTTTAATTATTTGTGTATTTAGAAGAATGACTGGAGGAGAAAACATGATTTGATTCATTGACCCCTGACCTTTGGTGTGATTATTGGACATGTGAAAATAATTCGTTTTGTATTAGTTTGTAGAATACTAGGCATGTTACAGATATAGGACCAATACCAACATAGAATGCTGTGCCATATGTGCTTATGTACGGCTCTGCGAGGGTCTTAAAGAAAAGGAACCACACTGTCAAGGTATGGTTATTCATCTGACATTGATGGGGTTGCATAATTTGTTACAGCGTAACCTATGTCAGTACAGGTCTGTGAGAACAGGCATGAAAATATTTAACTAGATGATGGGAGTTGGATGGAGAAGATGGATGATAATTAGTGTGGTCTGGTATTTCTACCATCAGTTTTTGAAACTAAGGGCTGTTAATGGCCCGGATACTGTGGCTGTGTGCAGTGATCTCAGCACTACTCCCTTTCCATCTGTTAAGGCAGGACTGGGGAGCCGGTTTAATTCTGCTACTTATCTACATTATAAAAATGTGTTATGTTTATGCGTTCAGAATGAATTAAAAAACACACATACTGTGGGCTACAGTAAAAACCATTTAGGTTTAGCATGCTGTTTAGGAGAGTTTAGGTTTCTGAGTGTTCCCTTTTCTACCGCATCTACCGTACTGGGGCTGCACGCTCGACCAGGGTGGCTGAGGGCACAGAGAAAAGGTAATTTTGGAAAAGAAAAAAGTTCTCCAATGAATGAAACGTGATTGGATGTGTGTTTTAAAGCTACTTTCAAACATTGAGAATTTTCTATACTCAAGATGCCTCTGCTGGTATGAACCAAGCCTCGCAAAATAGAAATCTTAGAAGACCTACAGTCAAGAATTGTTGATTGGCATAAAGCCAGAAAGAGTTACAAAGTAATCTCAAAGAGTTTGCACATTCATCAGTCCGCAGTTAGACCAATTGTTTATAAATGGAGACGATTTGGCACTGTGGCCACTCTCCCTAGAAGGGCACAGCACGGAATGCTCAATGAGGTAAGAAAAGAACCCTGGAGTAACAGCTAAAGGCTTGAATAAATCATTGGAAGTGGTTACCATTTCCATTCATGAACAGGCAAGAAATCAATGGCAGGACACTACAGAGGAACTCGCTGCTCTCAAACTTAACATTGCTGTTCTCCTGAGGTTTGCCAATGAGCACCTTGACACTCCACAATGGTACTGAGAAAATGTTTTGTGGACTGATGGCACCAAGGTTGAATTGTTCAGGAAGAACATGCAGCACTACCTATGGTGTAAAAAGGGCACAGAATACCGGATGGTGATGTATGGTGGAGGGTGCATCATGATTTAGGGTTGCTTTACTGCCTCTGGTTCTGGACAGCTTGCCATAATCAAGAGGACAATGAATTCCCAAGTTTACAAAGGACTCATACAGGATAACATTGTGGTTGCTGTCTGTCAAGAGGTGTGATGCAGCAGGACAATGACCCTAAACTTCAACGTACACTACAGAATGGTTTCAGAAAAAGAAAATCCGCCTTTTGGAGTGACCCAGTCACAGCCCAGACCTTAACCCATTAGAGATGCTGTGGAATGACCTTAAAAGAGCCGTTCACAACAGGCATCCTAGGGATATGGCTGAGCTTAAGCAGTTCTGTAAGGAAGAATGTTCTAAAATTCCTCCTTTAAAAAAGAAAAAATGGTTCTGCACTCAACTCCCAGGACGCTGGGTGCTAGCAGGAAAAAAGGGACAGCATAAACCCTCTTGAAACAGACGAACAAAGAAAATGAATCCCAGCACTCCAAACAGCTTCCAATCTTTAGGATACTTTATTTAGAAAAAGCAAAAAAAGCAACGTTTCAGCCAAACGGGGGCCTTTTCTTTGTTCCTAAAATTCCTCCTTAACTTTGTACAGTTCTGATCTTCAGTTACCGGAAGCGCTTGTTTGAGGTTATTGATGCCAAAGTAGGTTTGACCAGTTATTAAATCCAAGGGTTCATTTAATTTTTCCACCAACACTGTGAATGTTTAATGGGTGCGTTCAATACAGACATGAACGATTATCATTGTTGGGGTGTTATTAGCTTAAGTACATTGTGTTTGTCTGTACTTGTGACTTTGATGTCACCTTTAAATTAATATAGTAAAGAGTCACGAGGTGCTGAATAAATCAGTGCAATTTTATTTCCACACGACTGGCGACGTTTCAACCCAAAAGGGTGCAAATTCTCGCTACCACCCAGCTATCTGTATTGCAGGAGATGTGTTCAGTCAAACCTATAATATGATTATTTCACATTAGTTTTAGTATTACAGTAGGCATTTGTATACAATTCACTGTCTGTTCTCACCTACTATTTCAATGAGGTAGCATAACACCACGCCATCACGAAGATCCAGCCTTAGATCCCTCACAGGGTTAATTCCCACTTTCTTTTTCAGTTGTGAATTCACCCAGGCAACATATGCCTGTAACTGCTGCTGTAAGACAAAAAGACACACTTCAATGTTACAAAGGACAGATGCTTTGATAGTTATATAGACATTCTGACAACAAATTAAATTTAAGAGAGAGAGAGAAGGAAAGAGAGAGAATGAGAGGAAAGGAGACACAAAGAGAGAAATGGGAATGAAAAAGGAGACAGCGATAGAACGGAAGAAAGCCGTGCCTCCATTATAAATCTGAGGCAACATTTGTAAATATGACAAGATGTCCTACTGTGGTTTACACCTGGCGTTGGGTCTAGCCACAGGCCTTACAACAAATTTACCAAGGAGCCTTTTGGCCACAGATAGGCACTGCAGGATCTTCCTTTAGGTATCAAGACTGTTTGAACTAAGACTCGAGGTCGAGCTGATGCCTTAAATAAATAAACCAATTTTGTTGTCTTTTTATGTTTTTCCCCTCTCCCTGCATTTTTGGCTTTCAGTCTAGTTCCATTGGAGATGTATTTTAACAGCCTTATGCTTAGCCTGTCCTGTGACCCCTCAATGTACGAGTAATGACTGCTTTGCAGAGTTGGAGATTGAGTACGACATATGACTCTCTATATAAAATCCTCATACCTCTATAAATACTCATCTTTTAATATTAATTAATGTATGCTTTTTATGTGTTCATGTCTGTTGTGATGACAAACTCTGCCAATCCATTTTAATTTTATTATTTTATGTTAGTAAAGTGTCTTGTGTCACAGAGGGGTGAAAGCCTGTGTTCTGATTAAAATTAGGCGGAACAATCACAGATCAAAAGCCAGTTATCTTGACGGCTGTAATCCCTGCCTTTTGCAATAGCAGATCCCTTGGATAAAGGCGCTCTCTATAATCTGGGACGCTGAGTCAGTGAGATGCAGCCACCAACATGTGGTACAAATCTTTAGCAAATTCTTAAAAAGTATGCCATAAAACCACAACTCTACTAATTCTAAAAGCCAAGATGTTATAGCGGGAGCTGAACCGCCTTTGTTATTTTTACATTGGTCTCTGTGGGTATCCAGTGATGTATTTGGTGTTGTGCTTCCTCAAAGCTCACCGAATGGCAACACCCCACTTAAAAAATGCACCAGAAGTAGTGATCTGTGCTCCTCCGACACACATTTCCATGATTGGGTGTTGCAATAGTATATTGACATCATATGTCAACTTTCTGCATGTCAAAGCAGCATGAGGGATCCTATATACAGTAGGTTTATCTGTGCCAGAGGTGGACACAATTCCACTCTCCTGGAGGCAACACATCAGAGTTCCTGGATGTCCCTCACTATTAAGACTTCCATGTGTACCAATTCTTCATTCCTAATAAAACCAAACTATGTCCTATGACTGCCTGACTAAAGGCTTTTGCGGGCTGAGTCAAACTATTAACTCTTGGCATCTATTCTTTCCTTTCTTTTTTTTCTAAGAACCTTTCTGAATGAAATTATTTCCACCAGCTCTTTCCTTAAAGTGACAAAGGTTGTGATCCTTGCATATTTCCTACAGTACAGTTTATTATGTTAATCATGGTCCATTTTAGTTGCCCATCTTGGACTCTATCTGGTATATCTATATCCTTACTCTTATACTGTACACAATATTATTTGTGGAGTCGAAAATATAATTTTATTTTAACTCTTTCATCAGCAGAAGATGTGGGTCATGACACTCACAGATTGTTGGTGTTATAACATGTCTACCATCATCAACATGATTGATCAAACATGTATTTAAAAAAATCATAAAACAAAAAAATAGAATTCCCAATATCAGTTGTCCCTGAACTATGTGATCGGTACCAAAGATTACTAGCCAAGACATTAGAACCCACTAGGCATGTTGTAAATCTATGGGGAAAAAACTTTTTGGAGCACAGCTCAGTCCTTGTTCTCTTGTTCTCCATATGCTCAAAAGAAGCCTTTAGCAGTCAAACAGTCCTGGAGCCGTTCATTACAGAAGATCTCTTTCTGGAAATTGGCAACAGTTCAGAGATCCTGTTCAAAAGGATGTAGTCGAAACAAGAAATCCTAAGCATGATTCCTGGGAGTTTTCCACAATCACCAAACTCAAGAGGGAGTTTCTAGCTTTAGGGTTTATTGAGGTTAGGGGATGCCATCAAAAACACTGTGAAGGCTCCTGCTAATCCTAGGAGCCAGGGAGCCATTTTGAAAAGTATTCCTATATCTGTTTTTACATACATATCATGGGAAAAAGCCATCTTCGTGTTTTCGGGCTCTGGATTATTATTTCTCCCCTATTAAATTATTTTCCTGCTATTTTAAATTGCTCGTTGTTCTTGATTGGCTCAAGCAGCCTCTGTAAGGGTGGAATGGGGAGAAGGGTTAGGGCCTGTGCATGCAAAGGTTTCCATCACTCATGTCCAATTATAACCACTCTGTCACTCACAGTATTATAATAAATAAAATATAAAATTATTTTTATATTTTTTGCTCCTAGTAATTTTTTATGTGTAATCCACTTTTCAGGAGTTATTAGAAAAAAAGGGTTTCAGCATTTAAAAAAAATAATCTTGGGAGATTACACCAAAATGTAGAATTGAGACAAAATGTGAATAAGTGATAATCCCTGGAAAGTTTTTTTTTAGGGGTTTTAATAAAACATTCTGGCTTGAGTAAACCTCCAACCAGATGGTGAATTCCGTGAAATATTTATTTAATGCCTTGCTTTGTTTGTCCTCCTTGGTGAATTAACAAGGATACAGTCCAAGCATAGTTATATGTTACCAAGGGGACAGTTTGTAAGCTATAAAATGTCTAGCTTTACAAAACTGCCCCATGGTGTCTTACTATGAGAACTGGCACAGGATCAACCAGCGTCACATGTAGCCCAATCTGTATAAATCACATATGCCCAGTGTTTGAGAAGCGGTAAACAAAAAATATCACTTTTAATTTATAATCATTAGTCTGTCTCTGTGACACTTATGGTTTAACACATTGTACATTTTTCACTGATATATATTAAGCTGCCGAGTTGGATTTGATCCATGGATATATTTATTATTGTAGGGCACTGTTGACTATCCCAAGGAATAATGTATTTATAAAGTGGGCAGGTGACATAGCCAACCTTTAAAGTATTAGGACCCCTTTACAATGAAAATAAAACATACAACATAGTTTAATTAGGAGGCGTGATAACAAAGCCCCTGGAACTGACTTGGGGCCTACAAGATGGGGTCATCTGCTATAGAGTAATCACTGATCCATGGAGCTGACCAAACTACTCAATCATTTCAGCAATATTATCACCAGCGCCAGTTCTCGGATGTTCTTACACAGTTATAAATCATAATTTATATAAAGTGTGTAAGTATGTGACATATGGGTTAGAATGGTCGGCATATATGGATATGGACCACAAGGCTCTTGTTTTATGATAATCATGTGTTATGTTTTGTGACCAGAGACCCATCTCTGCAGCCCAGGCACACTCCCTTCCAGTTACTGGGCTCACACGTGGATAAAAATAGCTTTGAAATTTGTCACCCCAGACACGGTTTGTTTTCACAGAGGAATAAATTGATTCAGACACCGAGCAGCTCAGTCATCTGGATGGCTTGTTTTGTTAAAGCCAATGTGCACCCTGTAAAGATGCTGCTATCAACCATATTAATGTTTAATCAACTTTAGCTATCCCTCCCCTTTTTGTGCTCAATACACAACACCCAAGCCCCGTAGGTAGAATCGACGTCTGTTGTCCTCTAGGAAATTCAGCTTGGTTAAGTTAAGGCCTTATTTTAGGAATGCCACACCAACTGTCCCGATTCCTGAAAAACAGTTCTGATTTTTGTGCTTTCTCATGGAAAGAGATGATCTGGTTCTGTAACGCTGAGATTGCTCCTCAACAGTCTTATTTGTCTCACATACTGAGTCAGAGAGACTGTGAGGGATCCAAAAGTGTGGTGGGCATGATGGTTCAGATGGTCCTACAATGTTGGCATGTATGTCCATCGCTCTCAGCTTGTAATCTGTTAAGAACATTCATTTAAATACATTCTAAAACGGAATCCAGGCCTTCTTTTATAATATACAGCTATATTGAGCGTGATGATCAGGGAGCGAGTCTCTTTAAAGAGCCCGTCAGTTTTCTGGATGGAGGTAACAGTTTTGCACCCCTGCAGCTATTTGCTAAGCAACCACAGCTGCTTTAGTAATTAGCCATATGAGGCAACCACAATGTTTAAGACGCTATGCATTTTTAATCACGTTTGCCCTGTTATTTCCCTTTAGAGCTAAGTGGGACTGTGTAACCCTTTCACTGACATTTTGTAAGGAAATACAGACACATCTGAGGATTTTCTTATTTCTACCCACGGGTAAACAGATTTTTATTAAAGATAAAATGATCTGAAAGACATTAGGAAAAAAAGATTAATTAAATGTAACACATGACTACATCGAATGGCTTATGTTTTAATTAAGAAGGATATTAATCTCCTGCTTGCCAAGGAGACCTGCCAAATGGCATAGCTCAGATAGAGGTAAAGGGGCAGTCCCACTTGGTTACTTCTCTGTCACAGCAAAGAACTGAAATGTAAATTTTAAAAAAATATTGCAGCCATTGTGTTTTTTTGTTAAAACAACAAATATGTGCAAGAGCCTCCCAACACAGATAAATGAAGGAATAACTATAGATAATTTTATATGTTTTACATATTCTCCTTTGTTATGTTATTCTTTGTAATATAACAGGAAACAGTTGCATTGGGGGGGAGTCCTCCTACCCCTTGGACCAAAAATATGAACACAAGACAATCTAAGCTATCATGTATTCTTTTGTATAGCATTAGAAAAATAACTACAATAATAGAATGTGTTTACAGCAATTAGCATCTTTAACCGCTATTCTCATTTTGAGCATTTTCTATGTGAATCTACAAATTCCTTGTGTCAATCATTTAAAATTTGTCCCTTTGTCCTCTTTCAGGGCAATTTTATAAGGGTGATTAATAATAATAATTCCACTTGCGATAAATAATTGACCTCCAGGCTGTGGTTCCTGTTGAAGGAGCCAATGGACAGCTGCTGTGGGCCCCTAAGGCAAGCCTGGGCTCAGGGCAGCTGCCTAGTTCACCCTTGTTAAAGACAGAGCTGCGTATGGCATACTAAGATCAGCAGAGACAAGCCCCTGTGCATGAACTCATATATTTGCATATATGAACCCCACTTACTGCTGTCTCCATCTAAAAAAATAATTAGGGGTTATGTGCAAAATGTGTTTAAAGAATGTATAATCATAGTAACCAATGGAATAATTCTCCTAATTGGCCCAGTCTATTGGTTGCCATGATGAGAAGTATAAGTAAGGGACATGCTTGTGTGAGTATGAGTGTACACATATGTGTCTGAAGCCACCTAAACAGCGCAATGACTACATTAGCTGCCATAAAATCCTCTTAGAAACACTAAACTAGAGGACATTAGATTTACTAATATCATCTATTTTAAATAAATTAATTATTTAACAGAACAATTCACAGAGGCCTAATGCTGAAATGCCACTAGCGTATCTCTAAAATTCAGCATTGAGCATGATACGTATATTTATGGATTATATGAAGCCGGGGATTAACTCCATGGCAAATTACACAAAAATTAATCAATGGCCATGGGTAGTCCCACACGTCAATGTGTCCTCACTCCAGCCATCTGTTATGGTGCTTTGAATGCACAAATGCTAAGCTGACCAGTAATGTGAATCTGGTCCTGCTCTTGGCTACATAGCCCCATCTACTGTCTATACCTTTTCGAGGGTAAATTTCCCACCTTTACTACCCAGCCAGGCTACTGATTGGGCTGCATGAATGCCAACACTGCTGTCTGCACTGCCACAAACCAACGTGAATGATGCACTGATCGCAGGGCCAGCACAAGTCAAAATGCCGCCTGGGGCGAAGTTTAAAATGCTGCGCCCCCCATTATCTACCCTTCCTCTCCCTCCCTCTACCCCTCCCTTGTACTTACCTTACAGCAGTCCTGCGGCGAGTCTCCCTGCTCGGTCTTGTAATGCTGAGCACCGGAAATTATGTCATCTTCTGGCTCTCAGCATTACAAGCCGGCACCGAGACCGAGCTAGAGGGCTCGCAGAGGAGAGAGGGGCGCCAAGCGGGTACTGACAACTTGGTAAGTGAAAACCACTCGGCGCCCCTCTCTCTTCTGCTTTATAAAAAAAAAGGGCTTTGGGCGGCAAAGTGCCGCCCCTTCAAAAGTGCCGCCTGGAGCAGTTGCCCCACTCGGCTCCATTGTCGGGCCGGCCCTGATTGATCGGCATAAGACGAGGTCAAGGACTGATTAAGGTCTGAGTCTTTAAAGACTAGGTGGGCCGAATGGTTATTATCTGCCGTCACTTTCTATGATTCTGTGTTTCTGTTTAACATGCACAGCACGGACATGCAGAGATTAATTAAAACACAGTTCACCAAACAATGACAGAAAAAAACGCTAAGTAAGCATGTCTTCATCTTTACGTGTGTTGGAAGGTTTGCTAGCACAATGGTTAGACAAAACTGAATATACTATCGGAAGTGGATTTGGTCTACAAACATCATTTTTAATCTCCATTGTTTTTCACTCTTATTCATGTAACAATGTATCCCTTTTTATTTTGTCTCTTTTTGTTAAGTAATAAAATTCTTTATTTACACAACAATAGCTATATGGTTACAAAGTTGGTCCAGAGCACACCATGAACCATTAGATGGGATCATACCAGTGCACAATAACTCTCTGCAGGGGTCTATGTAGAGTTGGAGTATTTTGGTTTATCACTAACAGTCCTTCTCAATTTTCTGCTACATCTAAGATGCCTTTTGTTCAGCTGGATACATATTAATTGCATATGTTGCCTACCAGCGTATGTAAAGTGAACACCTGCAGTTATAGACCCCACATACTGCAGGGTCAGAAAGAAAGTGAGAAGAACTTTGTGGGTTTAGTTTCGTTAGTTTACTACCTTGGAATTAGAAAGGAACATTATTTAAGTTAAGTAAGTGCTCAAACTGTGATAGTTATTTTTGTTTGCAGATGTTCTTTTCTGTCTTGCTTGGTTCATAAGGGAACTTTTTATAAGAGACTGTTGTCCTGTGCATAATACTCTAGAGGACCGGGATTTCTGCCCAAGGAAGGAGCAAGAGTTATAAATATATGTAAAGTTAACATTTTTCCATTGAAATATTAATACGAAAATACCCCTGCTATTTTGTGTTGTGTTTTACCGTAATGCCTCTGTCTTGCTGTCACATCACATTTTATATTGGCTCTCATCACTTAGCCGTTTAAGGCAATATCATGTAAGTCTGTAATGATAGATACTACTACCTGCTCGTTCTGATTGCAGCATAAGGGCAATGTACTTTTCAGATAAAATGTTGGGACATTTGCATGAAGCAGCCAGGTTGTGCTTTTGGTGAGGACGTGTGTGATGTCAGATCTGAATGAAGCATTAAAATAATAACAATTCAATGCTAGATTTCTTGTTAAGTCAGAAGAAAGTTAAAGAGATTCCCAGAGTAGAAGATTTATGACCATGGCAAAAAACATACAGTTGTAATCTGCATGCTACCACCAGCAAAAGCTAGATCATTAATCTGACTGTGGTAAAGAATGATGTTTTAAAGTGCACCATTCTTGAAACAGCAAATGCATACAAAAAGACCCCTTTGTCAAGCTAAACTACATTACTGATCCTCTGAAAGTATGTGTCACCAATACGATTACTGAGTAAATTAGGGTATCCAGATAGCTCCTCTAAACAGATATTCTTATAAAAAATTTATCATACATGTTTGCTTAAGTGTCGCTGGTTAAAGAGACCTCTAGTTCATCACAGTGTTAGCTATGTCAACACAAAAAAGGTATCCGCAGTAACACAGATCCTGAAGGATTCATTGCTAAATCTGTGCATAAATTTGAACATTTATTAATACATTTTTAACAGGTTTGGCTTATGTTGGTTTTAATGCTAACAGTGTCTTTACACGTATCAAAACAGTGTTTAAAAACCACTCTGCAAATGCCATCTGTGCAAGTTCTCCTGATTCTGTGTTAAACATAACCCTGCAGCTAAAAGGTACAGCTTACCAAACAGAGCTTACTTGCATCGCACATACAAGAGAGGGGTATAATCACCATATCATGCATTATTTCCAGGCCTTGTGTACATTTCTCACATTGCCGACTAAGAATAAACACAAACTTACCAGGGTTCCCCTGGAGTCCCTGGGTGAAGCTCTGCTTGCCTGGAGCTCCAGGTCAGTGTCTTCAGTGCCCAAGTGACGGAGCCGCATTTGGTTATGCCCACTCAAGTTCTGCCTTCTCCTGCCCATTTTCTGCTCAATTTCTATATCTTCAAGGTTTAACCGGGCCTAGAAATACCACTACACAAAGCCACACTTCCAAAAGAAGGGGATCTCTGAGCAGCCAACCCTTGGAAGTTCCCACTTATGATGACTAGTTCATGTAAAGTGCTACCCTGCATTATGTAGGATATATATATATATATATCTATATATATATATATATATATATGTGTATGTGTAACTGAGCTACATGTGCTGGTCAACAACATGCGAAATGCATATGTTCCAGAAAATAATGACCAATGTCATCACCCTAATGGAGAGGTAACAAAAGTAATGCAGCCATTAAACATTGAGTGATTCTTCATTTTAGTCCGATAGTGAATGAGTTACTGGCACAATTGTGCCAATTATATTTGCATGCCTGACCACAAAGAAACACAGAATAGTGCCAGTGATAGAGGTACTAATGAAAACAAATCTAAGTTTGCATAAACAATGTCACCCACATATACATCTGAAAACTACCCACTATAAATGTCAAATCCCTCTACATTTCCCTCCCTCTACATTTATTAATGTCGCCTTTAAACATAATTTATTAAAAACAAATGTATTGAGCCAACAGAAGCACCAGGCAGTGTTCATAAAAAGATAATGCATGATATATATGTTTGCAGTTTATGTAGACTTAAATACTAGCCTCTTAGACAACTAATTGTTAGCAAAGCCATGCATGGACTAGATGCAGTCTATATAGTAGGTTAAGTTTGTAAGAATTCCATCATTTTTTTGTTTCCTATACATATATTCATGATTTCCGGGAACATGTGTGTTTCATCAAGTGTCCGAACTCTCAGAGGGTCTTTCTGGAATGCTACTATGTTAAATGAATGGCCCAATAAGAATATTCAAATATTTCCTATATACAGTAAAAGTTGTACCCTGATATTAGGTACAAGATCTCGTTATCTATCACTTGATGAACCAAGTTTCATTGTCTGTTAGTATTATCAATCGATTCTGTATGTATGCTACTTTGTATAAGAAATAAACCTATATAAAGCACATAGACGTGATTTAGTCTTATCTTGAGATATTTAAAACTTAACAAACATCTAACAGTGTTCAGCTTAATTCTTTTTTCCTAAGTGTATATATTATATTATACAAGCACACAAAACAAAATACACGTTTTAACCTTTATTATTTTATTAAATTTATTTAAATAAGGCATGTGTATTATACAAAGGTGTAAGTTATACTCAAGGTTTCAATCATAAAGCAGGGGAAAAAGTAACTTATTATGCGATAAATCAACAAAACTCCAGTAAAGTACTTTTAACTAACTAGTGATATAACTATATGGCTCCGTGGTGAGGATTAAAGGATTGTAGGCAGCTTCCTGGATGTAACAGGAAATTGTAATTTCTTTCTAATGCGCATCCTGCCACGTGGTTGAAGCTGATGGGAAATTTTGTAATCTACAGCCATGAAACTGGATGATACCGGAGATATGAAGCACCTGTCTGAAGCCATATCTGTGGGCAGAGTATGGTGGAATTTATTTCATCCTCTTTAAAAGATAAACAAAAGTTACTAAAAGAAAATAAAACCTCCATGAAAAGCATACGTTTTAAGCAGCGGATGACGTTGTCCATAACTTTATACAATTAAAAGCGTAAGTGTTTAATGATGATGACCTTATCTTAACCCACCATTAGCAATGGTTTTGGTCATCATTCCCATAGGCAGTTGACATGTGACGAATACACAGAATATAAATGTCTATTTCTTTGGTATTACAGGGGCTGTGGCATGGAACACATGAGACCTGTATTATAATAAAGCTAGAGATGTTTTAAACTTAGTGGGAAACTGTGGTTCTATCAAATATGGTTTTCTGCTTCTCATTTTCTGACTATGTTGAAATTATTGTCTAAACCAGAGAAGACAGTCTGGAAGCCCGTGAGATTATTGCAAACAACGAGCATTTTAGCTCCTCGAAAAATGCAATATAATATTAATTCTCGCAATATGTTCTTGGGTCAAGTGCAGACAACAAAACATCAAAAGTGGTTTTATCAATTTAGGAACCATTGGATTGTTCATGCTGATTGGACTGTCTAACCAGCCTAAAACTAGTGTTTCTACTCAAAGAAAAAAAGAGTAAGCAAACTATGCACTACTTAGTGTCAGAATGATATGTATGGGTTTGGGTTATTTATATATTTGAGTGTGGCTCAGCACTCCGTATGCTTCAGTCCATCAGAGAGTCGTACATGTGTCACTATACGTCAGTGTGGGCTACAGTGGTTCAGGATGGCTGAGGGTGGTCAGTGGGTTTGTGTTTGCTTCAGTGTGGCCGAATATGTTCAGTATAGTAAGTAGATCCTCCTGGTGATAGCTCTACTTATGACCAAAGTTGTCATTATTTGACTCCTCTCATGATACGAGTTGTATGAAGCATGTGTGACATTGTGATCCGATTCAGTAAAGACTGGTTTCGGAATGACAAACGGCTAGAGAATATTCAGCATGTTTTCCCTTTCTGATCTGAAAACAAAAGCTATATTTGTAACCGTATAGAATTGACAAAATAAAAAAAAAATCAATTTAATAAATAAATTGTTGTAAAAATACTAATACATAAGGCAGCAACATCATCGTGATTATTATTAACCTTTAATGAAATCATGAGACAGAAATGAGGAGAAATAGAATATAATCTATCGCAAGCTATATAGACAAGGGGCTGAACACAGGTCAGAACTTTTTCGCTTGCTCATAGCGTGAAAACTGAATGTGACACATCCAGAAAAACAACTGCACCCTGTAAATCCTGCAAAGTCTCCCGCAAGCACACACAAGGCAAAACAGGTGCAAATGAACCGTGCTACCGCATGAAAATACCGCTTCCAGCGTCCGCGCAAAGGAAAAATTCAAAAAGTAAATAGGAAAGTGTATACAAAGTAACGCATGTAAAACAGCTGACCTAAACATACAGCAAAGCACTAAACCACGTGATATCCACCTGCGTCAGCAAACAGGTAAGCTGTCGAGGAGCTGGATATCACGTGCTCTGTAAACACGTTTGCGCCAAGGCTTTATGACTCTTGGTGACATCACCAATAAACGCAAATAAGCCATATTATAAAAGAGCACTACTGGGCCATGTCCTAAATGTGGTGCAATGAGCAGAGGATAGGCGCTGTTTGCTGTGGGACTTGGCTCTCCAGAAGAACTCTAAAGAGACTAAGATGACAGCTTGTGGCTACCACACAGGATCATTAGCTTCTAGCTGCTTTCATGGAAAGAAGTTGTCAGGAAAGGAGGCAGGATCTCCTCTGTCCTGAGGGACCATTGCCAGCACACCTGAGGAGTGAAGCCTATTTCCACCGTAATAATATATTGTAACAACCCCCCCCAAATATCTTATTAGCATTCACTCGGCAGTTCTGGTAAAATAATACGGTAACTGATTTTGTCTATAGGTGTCAGACATAAATCCATAGATGCAACTGAGTAAGTTATGTGATCACCAACTTCTAAACAGGGCACAGGATACAACAGAAACAATATGGCTTCCAATATGAAGTCTTCTAGTTATTAGAACACCGGACTAAATTATACTGCTGAACATATAAACAATACAAAAGTACGAATAACCTCAAATTTGAATGCTATGCATTAACACACGTCACATAAACACGTATCACAGGTGCCCAACATCGACTTATGGAACATATTGTGTGCCCATATATCTACTTTATAAATTATATCTAATTTGTAAGTGCGGTGGCTGAATTTTCAAACAGTGCCTGATAAAAGTAACTTGAGAGAGCACCAGATAAATGACAGCGACAACTAAACCGGCTTCAAAGATAATCACTTTAAGACCTTTCCTCCCATGTCCTCCTTCTACGTAACTCCTTTACACATGCTTCATTTCAAATTATTGCAAAGGGTTAAATTGACATCAAAGCCCCAAACATCCGGTCTCCGCACACACAAACCTGTTAATAAAACATGCATTTACCTCGGGGAATCCTTCATTTAGGATTTCCATCAAATTCCCTTTGGCCAGACCGGAGATCATCATTCAGAAGCAGAGGCTCCCCTCTAATGCTGGGAGAGTTTATCATGTGCCTTGGCTTCTCCCAAACACAAAAGAATTAGGAGCCATTAGGGATAAAGCTGGTCCTCTCAGCCCGTTACTTTGAAACTAGATTGTGAAAGCGGAGCTCGAGCAGAGGAGGGGGTAGCACGAGTCCTCTGAGCATGCCTGTAATGGGATCCTAGCAGCGCATGAGCTGTCCGCATAACCATCACTATAGTGACTTGTGCTTTACACGATGGAGACACAGGAAGCAATAACACAAAACAGATGCAAATATTTACAAACCCTGTTGCTGCGTCTTTAAAGACTTAGGCGACTTAGCAAAATATAGAAAAATAGAGAACATGTTTATTCTAAGTAAAGACAAATTTAAGAGTTGGAATTCTACATATATATATATATATATATATATATATAGCTATATATATCTACTGTGGAGATGTATCAACTGCTTCATTTGTCTGTTTTATTATAATATATATATCTATATATATATATATATATATATATATATATATATATATAAAATGTCATGTTGAAAAAGCATCAAACATGCATACCCTGAGAAAGTATATCTGAAGTTCCCACACTAAGAAAATAAGAAAAGCTTATTTGGATAAGGCTGACAATCCTGAGTTTTAGCAAATGTGTTTTTCAGAAACTCTTGGAAATTTATAATAGAAAATAAAAGCATTTTTCAGAAAAATAGAATAAAAAGCATGGAAGTCTAGTTTTCCCTTCCCCTAGCCCAGGCATAGACTGGCCATCTGGCACCTCGCGCAAATGCCCTGATGGTTGACAGTGACACTCACCTGATCCGCTGCTCCAGCCATCGGTTGCACTTATGTCACCAGGTGGCTGCTGACCTTAAAGTTCCAGGGCCGCCTCGTCGGTCCGGCCCTGCCCCTCCAAGCAGACATATTTTGTAAAGTGCAGGCGGATACCGAAACATAGTAGCTTTCTTCTAATGTAAAACTAGACGTTCACCCGGTGCAGTATATCACCGTATTTGATCGATTATAAGACAAGTTTTTTTCAGAGCAAATGCTCTGAAAAATACCCATTGTCTTATATTCAAGGTCGTCTTATAATCAGACCCCAAATAGAGGTCTGACTATGAGACTAAGATCCCCCGCAGCGCTGTAGGGGACCTGGATCTTCCTGTCTGGGCGTCTATCACCAAGCGCCGGCGAAAGTCCCGGCAGCAGCAGAGGTCGTCAACGCGCATCGCGCAGACCTTCCCCAGCTGCCACAGAGGAGAATTCCCTGCAGCGCTGCAGGGAATTCTCTTCTCTAGCAGCCGGCAAACGTCTGCTCGATGGACGTTATGATATGCCAGAATGACATATAAGGGTATAAGGCATTTCTGGAGGCAGAGTGGCATTTATGGGGTTAAAAGGCATATTATGGGGAAGAGTGGCATATAGGAGGGTATAAGGCATATCAAGGAGGCAGAGTGGCATATAGGGTGTATAAGGCATTTCTGGGGCAGAGTGGCCAGCCTGGGGACAGATGTGCATAACTGGGGGGGGGGCAGGTGGCAAATAAAAGGAAATAAAACCAATATATATATTTTTCTCAATCATAGCTTTTATTAAATATGAAAAAATAGGAGCACTTTGGGCACAAGAAGGGGGGTTTCTGATTTTCAATGATACAATATGGAATACTAAAACTGGAATATTACTACGCTGAATCATCATCAGCATAAACGTATTATTACCATAAATTGCTTTTGTTCTGTAAGCTAACCTATCATTAAAATGTTACATTACTTTGTACAGTAGAGTTATTGGCATTAAGGTATAATTATAGGGATAGGCGTTGTTAGTTTGAACAAATCAACACTGAAAATTACAAGGATTATGAACTAACATGGCTTAGGTTAAAATAGTTACCGTTTAAAGCTATGCTATAAGCTCATTTGTTGTCTAAAAACAATAAGTTAGAACACAGGTGGCTTCAGGTAGCCCAGGGGTTAAACAGTGTCTGGTCATATGCCCAAGAGGCAAACTAATCACTCTATAGGGGTGCTGTGGGAGGTAAAATGGACAGTTAAAGGGACAGTCCAGCCAACATATGCACTCCAATGCATATTATAGCTCAGTGACCCATTTAACCCTTTGATTGCTGGGGGGGGTCAGACACATTTTTGTAGTTTTGCTATAGTTATACTTAAATTACAATCTTATTAACAGCTTACATTTTACCTAGGGAAATATAAATATATATTTTCTAAAAGTTAAGTTATTCATAGATGGCTACAGTAGGGAAAGCTGTGCATCCGATCATTTTATCTCTGAGTGAAAATCCCATTATTTCTCCATAGATACCAAACCAAATTGTAAGAGTAGTGAAAATTATACAGTTACAATTAGCAGTTCCCACCCACTTAATAAATAAATCCACTAGATGTTGTTGTGCGCACATGTACGATCACACTCGTCATTCTGGCTGGATGTGTTGGGAGTTGTAACAGAAAACTCATTGGCCCATTTATAAATGTATTTATATAAATAAACGTGTCCTCGTGTCTTTAGGCGTCATGGGCTGAATGTACGAGTGCCACCATGTATATGATATGTGGTTGGATCCAGAGGTCCAATTACCTGATTGGCACTGAAAGTGTTAAATAATTCTTTCCAATACTGGCAAATTTAGCTCTCCAGCTTCTATTTTTTTTTATTTATCATTTTAAGACTGACTTCTTTAACTTTAATATGCATACTTCATCCGTGGGCATCTAGAGGACACTACATTGCCCCTTACATGAACAGTGCACTAACTATAGAATTCCTTCACTGATTTGAATGCTGTTATATGCACTGGAGTCCATGCAAAATGTACTCCGTATGGCCGGTGTGCTGCTTTAAGACGTCTTTTCTCATGGGTTAAACATAACATAATACACATAGATTAAAATAAGCAATGTATAAACACTATATACGGATAAAAGTCACATTTCAACTTTAAGAGGGCCGGTTCAGGGTTTAAACAAGGACACAGCTCCACCAGAAGATCAAAGAGATAAGGGAGGACACATCAACTTACGTCAGAATTTAAGTCCTTTAATCACATTGCTCTGCCTGCTGTTGTTCCCATTAACTTAATTTAGGTTATCAAGCAGCCCAATTAATTTACCACTAATATCACCGTTATAGACATTTTTTCTGGAGGGCTATTTTTACTACACTAAATGGACAGCAACACCAAAAAAAACGAATAAGAGATGTCAGTAAAGAACTTTAGAGAAGAATAGATTTGAGATTTACACAGGTTATTCCGCTAAGCAAGGAGAACAGTAGTAATTTTATATAATAATACAACCCAACATTCCCTACCCCAAAAGACATGCAATTGTTACGATTTTGCCTGACTTTTCCATATATATATTTTTTTGCATGCATATTCAACTAAAGGCTAACATTTATTTTGGGGAGCCCACCATTCTTTATGGATGTTGGTTGGTGGGAAGAAGCTAGTTAGGGATGCGAGGCAAGCCACACAATACATATATATTTATCAGTAATATCTTTAATGGCAGCCTGTTTCCCTACGTTCGATGAGGCGGTGAAAAGATTTTGTGAAATTGACTAGAGTACTAGATACAGAACGCTGATAGAAGTCAGTTTAGTGAGTAGACTGCCTTTCCAAAAGGCCAAAACTTTGCAAATCCACAATAAACTTACATGCAATAAGAACAAAAATCAGTGACCAATCCTATGCTCTTCCTTTTGTATAGGTTAGGCAGAATATTGCAAATATTTAGGCAGAGAATTCTTGTTTGTTGATTTAGTAAGTGCCATTATATTCTGCAGAGCTAAATATACAGGACAAAACAAGTAGTGTATACATACTGTATACACTATATATATATATATATCCATGTATACAGCCTTCACTTTGTAATAAACCTGTAGTCCAAACACAGCAAACTCCTACACAAGAGATTATGTGAGTATGATGCTTACAGGAGCAGAAATGTGACAATTGTAGAATACTTACCGAAGAAGGGGGCACGAGGTTCTGTGATGGGGTTCCCATATTGGTGACAGCTGACACCCCTGGAATACAAGAAATCCAGACTTTGAACAAACTGTACACAGCACAGAAACACATTTCTAGTTATTTTTGAGTGATTATTTTGGTCCACGAAGGGGCATGAAGATCATAATGCTTTATTATTATCAAGAAAAAAACAAATAAGCCTGGGTGTAAGCTGGTGTGTGTGTAAAGGCAGGAGTGTGTGTATATGTGTGCTTATGGGCAGTCGTGTGTATGGGAAGTATAAATAAAATAATACATCTGTAAAAAATAGCCAAGGGGGCACAATTTTCCAGTTTTGCCTCGGGCTCAAAATTAGCTAGCTACGGCCCTGTATAGAGATACTTGGCAGGTGTATGCTTTGGTAAGTGCCCTTAGTGATTTTGTTTAACTGTTGGTATATAAGAGAGGGGAAAATATTATATATGCCTGAAAAGAATAAAGCCATTCAAAAAACGGTAACCTTTCCAAACCTAATATTTGACAGGTGATTAAATGACATTTGTTCATAAAGCTGCGCCGTAGTGAGTATTTATCCTCAGAGCTATGGGAGACTCACTGTGAGGTCAGCCCTCCCCCATACTTAGTGTAGCTTTATCCAAGCTCTATGGAGAAAGGTCAGAGTGCAAACTCTAGGGCCACAAAACACAAAGAATCTGGGATAATATAACGAAACTGGGAATAGGTTCCTTTATTTCAGGATTTCATTCTGATGCCCTTGAAAGAATGAACTCGGTCTACACAAAGACATTTAGAGATGACAATTTAATTTGAACTCCAGACAAGCTGGGAAGTTCATCGGGCTTTAAAGTGTTAACAGAGCAGTTTTAAAAATGATGTAACATTAATGTAAATAAAGTGGCCCCTGGAAGAACTATGGCCCCCACCTGTACCCTTTTTGGGTGGCGAATGCTCAGCACAATGACTAAAACTCTGGAGGTGCAGGACTCATACTTAACACAAGAATCCTCTTATAACAAGCTTTGCTTGAATAAAACATTACTTTGTTTATTTTGATTTCAGTCTAAATGTTTTTGTTTAAATAAAATACAGTTTTTGGAACTACAACATTACTAGTAACTAGTAACAGTATGATTAGTAAGAGGAGCCATTAACTATAATGCAGTCAAGGGCCCCGCCATGGGCTCCTGCTGGGGTCACTGCATGCAGAAATTAGAACTATAACACTCTATATACGCAATTATAACTATTTCACTTTGCTGCGCATGAAGGTGGAGGATGAGGGCTAGAACGTGGTGGCTGGCTAATGGCCGCATTGTGATCCAGCTCTGGGCTGATGGATAATACATCTCTTCAATTAGTAAAATTATTATTGGGCTATTATTTCCACCTACTGACTCCATCATACATTAATACGCGTGAGATTACAAATGTGGAACCCTTTCAGACTGGAGATGATGTAGAAATCTCAAATGTGCACATACATGTTACATATTAACAGCACATAGGAACTGTTTAATCCAATCCTCGCATGGCCGTAGTAACTTCCCGCAGCCAATAAGAGGTTAATGGCAATAATACTGGGGAGGTCACTTACACACATACTCATTCACACAGTTATTATTATCATTCATTTACAATGGGGTGTGAATGTAGCAATGGCGTTTAAACAGAGGCAGGGGATCTGTTAACAAGAGCTTACAATCCAAACTAAGAAGTGAAGGATTTCATCCAGGGGACAGGGCCTTGCACACAAAGCACTGGAATCAGATATATATAATTTACACAGTGTCTAATGGATTTTCTACAACACTGATGGTGTACTCGGCACTTTGCATGTGATACCCACTACCCAGCTGCACATACGAATACTCCATACTGTTTGTATGATTTAAAAAAGCAGAATAAAAAGACTTTTACTGTATTGCCATACCCTGCATGTGTGTTTATTAACAATAATATTCAGCACAATTAACAGCTAACTATAACCATAACGTTTTGCAGATATTTCTACATAATTATAAATCACTCATCAGCTGGTAGAGAGAATGAAGACAAATCCCCGCCATTCAAAGTTACATTCTCTAACAGTATACAGAATAAAATCATAATGCTTTGGGAATATCCCCATGGACTCTTGTACCTGAATGGAAATGCATTACAACCCATTATATCTCACGCTAGGACAGGCACTAAGGGATCATTTGTACAGCGCGACGGAATATGATGGCGCTATGCAAATCAATCAATAACAATAATAAATGCAGGATGTTAAGCAGGTATGTGAGGTGTGCTCTGTCTGACCCCTGATGAGAAATGGATACTGTATGGGGCCACATTCCCTGCACTATATATATATATAGATATATATATATATATATATATACACTATAAGATGTAACTGATAGACCCCTTACCTGGTGTAGTCACTCGAGGCAGCAAAATGTAAGACACTAAACTGCAGAAGCGGGCGCTGGGTGGACCCCGACCTAAAACACATCAAGGAAACTGCAGCAAGAGCCGCATCCTGCTGCAGATGCAGCGTGTTCCCGTTACCATAACAACCAACACACACTGCAGGGGCTCCGCCCCGCCTAACGCGCACCAATTAAGACGCACCACGGGAGGCGATGATTTTTAACATTTCGCTGTTCATACTGCGATTGGAGGGAACGCTAGAGGCGGGATCGAATACGGCATGCGATTGGCAGATAGGTTCCGGGCAGCTAACTAGTGTTCTAGTAGTGTAGATGTCGGTGAGTAGCTTGTTTATTTCCTGTGGGGAGTCCGACGTAGTCCCAAAACATTAGAAGGGGGAGAAACCTATGATTACATCATGGCAACAGAGCACACAATGTATTCAATATATATAAATATATATATTATGTGTTTTCTATAATAGCTGGATTTGCATTTCATGGTGCTTTTATTCACCAGCAACTATATGTTTTCTTATTAACATTTTATTTATGAATGTTTTTAATATTGCTCTGTAGCAGAAAGCAGTGAAGGTTATAGAGCGCAATATACAAACCGGTCGCCACCCAACGCCAGTCTTAGTGCCGGTGCATGTGGAGCAGTGGGTGCCAGCTGTCGCTTTAGAAAGTACCTCAGAGTGCGGATGTAGGCCTTGGGTATTGTAGGGTCCAAAAATAATCATTTGTGTGTTTTGATAGTGACTGGTTTCTTACCTAGGGTGCCATGTATCAGGGACCGGCCCTGAACTCAAAGGGACATGGGGCCTAGTCAACAGCATGCGACATGTTACTTCTATTTCCACATCAAAAAACAAACTCGCAGAAGGCTTGGTCTGATAATCTGTTACGACAATATGGACACTATGCTAGAGCAGCTGTGCTTTTTTCTTAAGGCAGAAATAAAAGTTTTGTGTGTGGGCCGGTGTGCAGGCACCTGTTAATGAATACATTTTTTAGTGATATTGCAGAAGGTCTTGAAGGTAAGGTAGGTTTTTTCGCTGACGACACAAAAATTTGCAACAGGGTTGATGTTCCTGGAGGGATAAGCCAAATGGCAAATGATATCTGCAAACTGGAAAAAATGGTCAGAGCTGTGGCAACTGCCATTTAATGTGGATAAATACGAAGTCATGCATCTAGGGCATAAAAACCCAAGGACGGAGTATAGAATATGTAATACTGCCCTAACCTCAACTTGCGAGGAAAGGGATTCAGAAGAAATTATTATACAATGTAATAGAGCCACAGGTAATGCTAGCAAAATGCTTGGCTGTATAGGGAGAGGTAGAAAGAGGGAAGAGCTCATGCCATTGTACAGATCACTGGTGAGACCTCACTTGGAGTATTGTGTACAGTACTGGATACCAGATCTCCAGAAGGATATTGATATGTTGGAGAAAGTTCAGAGAAGGGCTACTAAAATGGTTTATGGATTACAGAATAAAACTTACCAGAAAGTTTAAAGGATCTTAAAATATGTCGCTTGGAAAGAAAATGTGATAGGGGGGATATGAACATACCTGGGAACTATTCAGGTTTGACTCGAAGATCTCCAGGTGAAGCACTGGTTCTCCGGGTCAACACCCGAATCCTCAAGGTAGGATCCTGACACGTAGGAAACCATGTTCTTAGTGGCAGGTAGAGGACTTTAGCAATCTGTTTGAATTTATGTGATCATCAGTAAGGTTAACCAGAGTAGCGGCCAAAGTGGAGTGACATAGATTACACAAAATGTCCAATGTAAAGATCTGCGATGATGCAATGCACTGAAATGCTGTATATCCCCTTCTGTAAATGAAACAGGACCACTGGAATCATTCCATTGTCACTATTTTAACTTTTCTTCCATTTTCCAATTCAATTTTAAACCAAATCAGTACTGGCAAAGAAACAAGAAAATGTATAAAATAAGCAGTGTAGCGAAAGACAAAATTGCCTTTAATCTAAAAAAAACTCCAAACCTTGTATGAAGGAAGGTTGTTGCTTTTTGATGTCTACAATTGAACAGGCAACTTGTAAGTGGCCTGCCCCTCTGATGGATGTAGTTGGACCATAATAAATACCTTGTAGGTAATATTGGCTTGGTAAGAGTCATTTAAAAATATTGATGTCCACAACAGAGAATGGAATGAGAGATAAGAAAAATAAGGTTTTCATTAAAATCATATGATGCATGGCAGTTCACATTTTAATGCTAATCAACAAGAAACCAGGTTGACTGGTTTCTGTGCCATTATTTGATTTATTTAAGCAGGGATGTAAGAAGGTACAGCTTGTTTATTGGAGTCTTCTGGCTTCTTGTTTCAAATTTGAGAACAATACCATGCACAGCTTTAAAACCGAGGCGATTACCCAACTACTAGCAGGCAATTTCTATGCTATGTATAATAACTTTACTAAGGCACTGCAAAGAGAGCCTTGGAAACCATTAACCCCTTCAGGACCGGCGTTTGTCTACTGCGTCTTCAGTTGAAGACCGCAGTTTTTTAAAAAATATTCCGTGCACGTGATCACTTTTAAGTGAATCACGAGCATGGAATATTTTTTAAAAAACTGGGGGGAGTGGCTGCTACGGATCGCTGGGGACACCCAGCGGTCAGTAAAATAAATGGGCAAATCTGATAACCAGGAACAGCATACACTGCCGTGAAAAGGAGTGATTACAGCGTTACTCCAAATGTCACAGCATTGGAGTATAGCTCAATTCACCCAGTCGCTAGACCAGTGTAGGGTGAAAGCATAACTGACTTTTTTTTTTTTTTTGGAACACACAGGTATTTATACACAGCAAACACAATTAACATACAATAGAACACAAAAACCTCACAGAGGCCTCCTTTAGGTCCAGAAAGGGGAATGCACAAACATTACAATGAGATAATAGGATTATTCCCCTGGCGCCTGACTCTTGTACCCCTTGTGGAAGATCTCCAAAAGTAAGGTGTTATTTAAAAGCTCCGGACCCCATCTGTAAGCTGTCCATGTCAGTGATCTGTTGCAGAGGATCCAAGCTGCACTTGGGAGTTCCACAGAGTTTGTGTTTTATCCCAGTGAGGTGCATGGAGCCTTTCCAGCCAAGTAGAGCCCTCATAGCAAAAGGAGCTAGCTACAGGTCTGCCCCTCCCACTTGGAGCACTGGATGTCACTGACACATTTAGTGTTTTGGGTGGGCAAATATGTCACTGATAATGTGTTTGGGCACAAAAATGGCCCCAACAAGCTGTTTGAAAATTCAAGTAATAAAGGTATGGTTCAAATCACTGGTTAGGGTAATACTGTGTTTCAGGCTATCCACATATCCTTATGCTCCTGATGCAAGGTCACGCAACATTGAGTGGATCAACCTTTTTATGGCTCCATCTTTTTGTTGACACACACTCGCCGACCCACAACTATGGCCAGTATTTTTGTTGAGGAAAAGGTGAAAACCCTAATAGTAGATAAGATGCAGACCTGAGAAACATCTATATGTAAATATATATACAGAGAAAGAGCGTACTAGTCACATTCCATTCACACTTTAGTTCATTTTAGAGACACTGCTGTACTTCTGTTGAAGTATTGCACTTTATACCTTGTAGCTAATATAAAGGCGCAAATAACATCAGAATGCAATTAAGTGTGGTATCTTTGAGGTTCAGGTCAGTATGGGAATCTGTAGAAAAATAGTTCTGCTCTCAATTAATAATGAACACAGTTTCCAATGTGCTTTAAGTATTCTAAGTGCAGACAAGACAAAAATAATGCAAGAAATGCCAATTTCTGCTCACTATATACACTATATGAACAAAAGTATTGGGACACCTGACCATTACACCAACATGGACTTTTATAACATCACATTCTACATACATAGACATTAATATGTACTGGTTCCCTCCTTTGCAGCTTCCACTCTTCTGGTAAGGCAGATTTAGGAGTGTATCTGTGGTTGCCTTGGCCATGTGTTTTGTGAGATCAGGCACTGATGTTGGGCAAGAAGACTTGGCTCACAATCTCCGTTCCAGTTCATCCCAAAGGTGTTTGATGGGGCTGAGGTCAGGGCTCTGTGAGGGCCAGTCAAGTTCTTCCACACCAAACTCATCCAACTATGTCTTTATGGTCAAAATGTCAAGTTAAATAAAGTTCAACTCTCCAAAGGATATCTGCTCCACACATACATTGGTCTCTCGACATCAACAATAAGTTTATTTAGTATTCTGAAATGTGAAGTATTCAAGACCACATATCACCATAAACCTTGCAACATTAATATTCCACTCAAACTATGGAAACATCATCAAAGAAGCTAAGCAAATGAATCTTACTTGTATTAGCCTCAGATAACCGTTTAACTATGATCCATATACTTTTAGAAGTGCACCTGCAAAACTTTTACAAAAGGTTAATCATTACAATCAAATTGCTAGAGCTTGATGGAGGCCATAATGCAGTAACAGATGTGGTCGTTAACGCCATACATAATCCATTTTCTTGTAATGCAATCATATAGCTGAATTTATAAATTAGGAATACTCGTAATATAGGGCCCATCAAGTATTAGTAGTTACACGCCAATAGCACATGTTTATGCATTATAACATGATGATCATAACATCTTTTACATCTTTAGACATTAATTCTTCTGTCCAATTAAGTGCTATAGTTCAGAATATGTTGCAAAATAATCAGTCATAATGAGCATAGCCCTGTCAGTGAAGTTGGAGAATAATTATTATTCTATTTCTTAAGTTAATAAACTAATATGTATACATTTTCAATTTATTACCAATTTTATATACAGAGAAGACAACAAGTAACCAACCATAATGTTCACAATACCAAAAATGTTTTCAGAACCCTTCCAAAGGCTGAAAAAGAGATTACAAAATCCATACTCGAGGGATCTGTGCTATCAAGACCTCTTATGAAGCAGGACCACCGGAAATATAAAGTTTACATTAGTTAATTTATTTCGTAGCTTCCTGCTAAACTAGAGTCCCTTTGACAGGGTTGTATTGAACCGGGACGTTTATGGTAGCGTACTCAGTGGTCCCTTGATTCTGAATAAAAGGCACCTTCTTCTTTTGTGATTTTTGTGGTTTCCGTAGAATTTCGATGTCTGCATATTGCACACTGTCATCAACCGGTTTTCTACTTTTTTTGCCTTTGTCCACAACAGCGTACACTGGAACATTAGCCACTGTGTCATACATCGGAGCTGCAGTGGGAACAGACTGAAGAAAAGGGAAAAATACATTTTTATTAAAAATGATATATTTTGGTTTTTCACTAGGTCTGATTGAGGGCACTGACCCTACGGCAGAACAGACCATTTTTCTCTCATTTCCCTTACCTCCTCCCCATTTAACCCGTTTACCCTTTTAACACTTTTTCAACCTACTATCCTTTTTAACTATTTTCCCTTTATTCCTCCTCACAACACTTTTCTTCTCTGTTCTGTAACAATTCCATTCCTTCATGAACTCCAGAATCCTGTTAGTGCTTACATCCACTGTTCCTTGAAGCTTTCTCCTCCTGTTAGTCCTATCCCTACCTCTGTCCTTTATCCAGTTTCTCTGTCACAAAGCCTCTTTGCCCTCCTATATTCTTTATTACCTAGTTGGTTCCAACAGCCAAAGGCCTATGTACCAGCATCATTCAGGTATATATGGCAGTAAAGCCATATATACATAAAGGGCTATATTTGTAAGGGGCGGCAGGGGTAGGGGGCTAACTATAACCGTACTCTTTTTGCCTCTGTCCACACCTATTTTCTGTTTATACCCCTATAATTTTATGCCTAAACTTCTCTTTCAAAGCATTCAAAAGAAAAATAAAGGTTGAAACTATTTGAATTTAGGGAAGGCAATATTGTATATCTGTGTCCCTTCTGAAATATCATATAGCTGATCAGTTATGCCATACACAGTCAAATGTTTTACTATCACAGTGGAGGAAGAAATTATTTGATCCCCTGCTTATCTTGAACATTTGCTCAGTGACAAAGACATAAACAGTCTATATTTTTAATGGTAGGTTTATTTGAACAGTGAGAGACAGAATAACAACAAAAAAATCCAGAATAATGCATTTCAAATAAGTTATACATCGATTTGCATTTTACTCAGTGAAATAAGTATTTGACCCCTTTGGAAAACATGACTTAGTACTTGGTGGCAAAACCTTTGTTGGCAATAAGAAAGGTCAGAAGTTTCTTGTAATTGGCCACCAGGTCTGCACACATCTCAGGAGGAATTTTGTCCCACTCCACTTTGCGGATTCTCTCCAAGTATTTAAGGTTTCAAGGCTGATGTTTGGCAACTCAAACCTTCAGCTCCCTCCAGAGATTTTCTATGGGATTAAGGTCTCGAGACTGGCTAGGCCACTCCAGGACCTTAATGTGCTTCTTCTTGAGACACTCCTTTGTTGCCTTGGCCATGTGTTTTGGGTCATTGTCATACTGGAATACCCATCCACGACCCATTTTCAATGCCCAGGCTGAGGGAAGGAGGTTCTCACCCGAGATTTGACAGTACATGGCACCATCCATCGTCCCTTTGATGTGGTGAAGTTGTCCGGAAAACCACCTCCAAAGCATAATGTTTCCACCTCCATGTTTGACGGTGGGGATAGTGCTCTTGGGGTCATAGGCAGCATTCCTCCTCGTTCAAACACAGCGAGTTGAGTTGATGCCAAATAGCTCGATTTTGGTCTCATCTGACCACAACACCACAATGAGGAAAATGCAAATCAATGTATAACTTATTTGAAATGCCTTATTCTGGATTGTTTTGTTGTTATTCTGTCTCTCACTGTTCAAATAAAATTATAAACTGATCATGTCTTTGTTAGTGGGCAAAGGTACAAAATCAGCAGGGGATGAAATCATTTTTTCCTTTGCTGTAACAAGACTGGGTCCAACTGGTAAATATATTTTTACAATAAATTAGGAATACTAGTAATATAGGGCTCACCAAGTATTAGTAGTTACACACCAATAGCACGTTTTATGCTCTGTCTGAGATCATAACAGCTTTACATCTTTAGACATTAATTCTTCTGTCCAATTAAGTGATATAGTTTAGAATATGTTGCAAAATAATCAGTCATAATGAGCATAGCCCTGTCAGTGAAGTTGGAGAATAATCATTATTCTATATCTTAAGTTAATAAACTAATATGTATAATTTCTCAATTTATTGCCAATTTTATATACAGAGAAGACAACAAGTAACCAACCATAATGTTCACAATACCAAAAATGTTTTCAGAACCCTTCCAAAGGCTGAAAAAGAGATTACAAAATCCATACTCGAGGGATCTGTGCTTTCAAGACCTCTTATGAAGCAGGACCACCAGAAATATAAAGTTTACATTAGTTAATTTATTTCGTAGCTTCCTGCTAAACTAGAGTCCCTTTTAACAGGGTCGTTGTGAACTGGGAAGTTTATGGTAGCGTACTCAGTGGTCTCTTGATTCTGAATAAAAGGCACCTTCTTCTTTTGTGATTTTTGTGGTTTCCGCAGAATTTCGATGTCTGCATATTGCACACTGTCATCAACCGGTTTTCTACTTTTATCGCCTTTGTCCACAACAGCATACACTGGAACATTAGCCACTGTGTCATACATCGGAGCTGCAGTGGGAACAGACTGAAGAAAAGGGAAAAATAAATTTTTATTAAAAAATAAATATATATTTTTTGATATATTTTGGTTTTTCACTAGGTCTGATTGAGGGCACTGACCCTATGGCAGAACAGACCATTTTTACCTCCTCCCCATTTAACCCCTGTTTATCCATTCAACATACTATCCCTTTTAACTATTTCCCCTTTATTCCTCCTCACAACACTTTTCTTCCACTGTTCCGTGAAGCTTTCTCCTCCTGTTAGTCCTATCCTTAAGGCTGTCCTTTATCCAGTTTCTTTGTCACAAAGCCTCTGTGCCCTCTTATTTTCTGTATTACCTAGTTGGTTCCAACAGCTAAAAAATGTACCAGCATCATTCAGGCCCCCTGAGGGCAGTAAAGCCATATATACATAAAGGGCTATATTTGTAAGGGGGCAGCGGGGGTAGGGGGCTAACTATAACCTGTTCACGTGTCCACATCCATTTTCTGCTTATACCCATATAATTGTATGCTTGAACTTCTCTTTCAAAGCATTCAAAAGAAAAATAAATGTTGAAAACATTTGAGTTTAAGGAAGGCAATATAGTAAATCCTGTAATTTATTTGAGTCATCAGAAAGCTCAGCAGAAGTAAAAAAAATGGGAGAAAATGTTATCCTGTTATTTAGTATGCAAATAAAAAAAGAGGAATTCATTATAAAATAACTGAATTAAGCCAAAATGTAAATTCTTACTTTATGCAACGTGTTACTGATTTACTTAGATATCATTTTATACAAAAGCTTTTAATTGGACGAAATGTGACATTTGTGAAGAAACCATTTGATTACGGTTCAACCAATACACTTTGATTTCAGAAACACGGAGATTAAAATCATCTACTTTAACACCAGGTAAAATGAACGGCTTTCAAGCTGTTCATCATAAGGGCTACAGAAGGTGCAGGGAGTGGTAAAGGGGCTGGAAAGGAAACAGATAAAAAAGATTGTGTGAGGGGTACTATGATGGTGAGGAAGAAGAAGAAATGGGGTAGCTAGGGAACACAGCAAAATTTGAAGTGACATCATGCCTCAGCCAGGGCCAGAACTGCAGACACCCAGAGTAGAGTGCAAAACAAGCACATAAGGTGTCATGATACAGAACTGGAATAAATAAAAGTTGACTTAACAGAACCTTTGTGGATCATTCTTCATACCAAAAAAGGGTGAACAACACAGCAATGATATACTTACACGTCTACTATTATTTTCATATTTTTTCATCTTTGAGCCTAGAAATATAACATTTTATTAGCCAAGATAAATAGATGGATACATTTATGAGACTGTAAAGACCAAGAGGAATATAGGTGCTAAGATACAAAGACGAGATTGGTAGTTAAACATTTAAATGGCCCTAAGAAGGGCACCAGATTAATATCTCCATCGTGTCACCTTCACAGCGTTCGGCATCAGTTAAATAAATCATTAAAGCTTCCTATATATTTAAACATTTTTGTTTTGCTATACATGTCATTTCTAATAAGGGACATTATTAGCTGTTCTATATCCCCTTTAGAAGATACAGTCTTTCTTAAGGACCTGAATTCCTCTCCTCTTTTTCCTCAAGATTTTCATTCATTGTTCTTTTACTCATTCCAAAGGCTGTGAGAAGCACCAATTTCCAACAAAGTGATCAGTAACTCTTTAGAAAACGAGAAAGAAGCATGCAGGATGGCTACTCGGTGCTTTCCCTGAAATTCTGTATCCTTGATTATACTAAAAGTCTAATATTGCATGAAAAATAACCTTCTCAAGGACAGAAAGTTCAAAAAAGTTCAATTTGTGCTATTACCTTTTTGCTTCTTTCTCTTTCTTAAGAAGCCCCTGTAAGGAAATAAAAAAAACGTGTTTAGAGTTGATATCAAATTATCGCGTCAAGATGTGAGAGATCTCATTCAAGCAGAAATGTCATTATGAATAAATGCACACTATCATTCGAAGGTTTGTGGTCACTTAGAAATGTCCTTGTTTTTTAATGAGAAAGCAAATTTTGTCAATTAATATACCATAAAAAAGGGTCAGCAATACGGTGTAGCCAATATTAATGTTGTACATGACTATTATAGCTGGAAATAGCTGACTTGTAATGGAATACCTTTGTTCCAATGGCACGTTGTGTAAATTATTCCTAATTTTAGTTTAAAAGGCTCAATGGCGAACTGTGTTCCTAACACTTTGCAGTAAGTTATCTCTGATGCCCACCTTTGGCACTGTGAAAAATTGCTAAAAAAAATAAATAATAAAAATACTCTGAGCACTAAAAAAAAAAAGCTGGCCACTGAGTATCAGTATTCAATAAGAAATGCTTATGTTTTTATCAAAATATTTATCTAATGCACCAATTGCTTGTCCTTTTGGTGAATTTTTTTTAGAGATATCCATTTTATATGAGATACAGAAATATCTCACATGCATTGTTTAAAAAAAAAATGAGGGTAAAGTTATATCACTGGGACCCTTTCATTTTTTTTTCTTTTTTTTTTCTTTTTCTTTTTTGTTTTTCATTTTAGTTGAAAATCTCTTTATTCATTCACAGGCATTAGAAAGAATTTTACAGTCAATATACAAAGTTTCATAAGCATAATATTTTTTTACAGTGCAAACAGATTCATCCAAGTTTGGTACCAAAACAGACAAACTCTGAACACCACCCCATTTTCTACATTTTGGTTAAACTAAGTAAGTTGTGTGTCCAGGATGTCCACCCTTACTTACGAAATTAACTACCCCATATGCTGTTACAAAGGCCTCCCCGCAGGGTCCCCCTGAAGCTACAGTCGAATAGGGCGTCTGTCACTAAGTACCTGTTGTTTTTAATTTTTAAGAAAGTAAAACATATTTATGTATTTTGGATATCTTAATCTGCTAAGAACCTTATATGGGCTTATTTAACATGCAACTATGGTAAATGTAGACAATCTACCTTTTAGAGTGAAGGTAAAATGCCTTGAGCGGATTGGGTTGTCAGAATGGAGACAAACCAGTCTTTTAAACAGCATTAAACAATGTGGAATTCAGCATTTCTAATTAAGGGTCCTAAATCCACTTTTAACCTAAATACAATAAGGATGTGTTCTTCTTTAAGAGCCCTTCTGAATGTGGAAAAAGGAGAAAAAGGAGAATGCTTTTTTAACATGAAAGGTCTCTATTGCCCTCTCCTGTAACTTTTACAGTATAACAGGTCTATTTTTCCATTTAAGAATTTATAACATGGGAAAAACATTTCAAGTACACAAATCAGTAATTTTCTAGATAATTCTTTTATTTTCTCACATCTTCATAAAAGGTATTAATGTGTGGCACAGTAAATGTGCCATGCCATGAGTTTTTTAGCAAATTTTCCTGCAAGCATCTCACTAAAATAACTCAGGTCATCAACCTGTTAAGCATCTGGTATATAAAACAGATTGTTAGAGTACTTTGCCTCCTCTAGAGAATCTCCTGTAGGTTTGATGCACACACGCAGGTTAAAGGGTATACAGAATTGTCATTTTTTTTAAATTGTTGTTAGGAAGAAATAATAAGGTTAAATTAATAAACATATATTAATAATAGCCATGTCTGTGAAATGTCTTGGTAAAGGGTCATTCTCGGACACATTCTTTCACAGCTATGTGAAGCACTGAATATTTCTTTTACAACATACCCCAGCATTTCAGAGATGTTATAATATATGACTTCTTATAGTAGGGACAAAAATGAAAAGGCTTACAGAACTAGAAGCATTATAAAAGGAGGGGTCTTGAAGAAATATTTACCAAACTATTACAATAATTGAAAACTAAACTGTTTAAGCTATAGACAGTAGACTTGTACAAATGTTATGCCAACAGAACAAACAAAAACAAAGTCTAAAGCTCTGAATTTTCATTTCAGTTTCTGCACTCCCTCTCTCAATGTCTCCCTATCTTATCCGTCTCCACTTCTTGTTCTTTGTGTCTTTATTCTTCTCCGGTGATCCGCTGCATTACTCTGTCCTCCTGCAGAACTATTGCATCAATGCGGTCCCTCGACATGCACCATAGGGGTATTCAGGGGCGTAACTAGAAACCAACGGGCCCTGATGCAAAATATTCCCTCTGGGCCCCCAACTTCAACTAGTCTGTGCCATCATTGCCCCTTGCCCCCTTTTTCCAGCAGGAAACATATGTAAGCACACAAATCACACACACTTACTCATACTCACTAACACACACTGCATCTCACCCCACTTACACATGCTCACAAACCATTACACATCCATGCTCACACACAAATCCATGCTCATACACACAAATACACATCCATGCTCACACACACACATCCATGCTCACAGACACAAAAGTACACATCCATGTTCACACATACACAATCATGCACACACACTAAAGTACACATGCCATGCTAACACACACAAGTAGACATTCATGCTCACACACACAC